>VUQR01023452.1:50236-75748 GCA_015108515.1 Hemichromis elongatus | reverse complement strand
TCCGGTTCTCCCCCCCCCCCCCCCCGCTGTTTCTGTGTTTGATATTATTCTGTGAAAGCGGCTTGATGACATGAAGCCAGGCCAAAAAGCATTCAGACGACAAATCAAAAAACCTCTATCAGACATAAAGACGGTGCTGAAAATTGGCTTAGAAAGCGCTGGGCATGATTTCAATGTTATTTTATTGTTGCAAGAAACAATAAACAGAAAAAATTCCCAAGAGCAAATGTGGAGACATCAGACTCTGAACAAATAACTTTGTGGTTCACATAAACCCCAATAAAATGGGATTAGTTAGAAAGTCGTGTTTGTTTCTCAAGTAGCATATTAACGTATTTAAATTAAAAAATTCTAATTAAAGTTAGGTTCATATCGGTACTGTGCAGAAATCTTGAGCTAGCCCTGAGTTCTGCCTATTCTGATTTGAGCGTGGTCAATAGATGCACTTATTTTTTGAAACATGCTCTTTAAGGCCAAAACAAGTTTCTTCACTTCCTTTTATATTTGTTGTGATCACATTGTTTCTTCTCTACAGTCTGAAATCTCTGAGGCAGCTTCCTGTCATTTCTTTAAGGCGTCTAAGATTTGGGATAGTAGCAATAATGACGCTAACACTAGCAGCTACCTTGGAGCAGCTGATTTTCCGGGTAAAGACATGTGCTGTGACATTTTCTATCCCAGCATGCATGACATTGCAGTAACAAAAGTACAAGAATAACTGGAATGACTAATTTCTGTTAGTGATGTGTTTATTGCAAGTGATGACAGCAGCTTGTAATAAACGGCCAATAAACAGCAGTGTGGCAACAGGAAGTGAGCCTCACCTGGTGTCACAGAGGTCAGCATTCATGTTTTTTTCAGTTCAGCAACCGAAGATTTGTTTTGAAGTTGCCACCAAAGTTGTGGGTTTTTTGCTCCCAGCAGGTGGCGCTGTGCTTCAAATGCCAAAGATGGCCTTTCAGCGTTGAGCGCATTCGGCATTCAATTTCAATCCTTCTCACTCTGCTCTGCCAGAATATGTTAGCTACGCTGTGTTTTGTGTGTGTGTGTGTTGCATCTCCTCCATATGCTTTTGATCCCCCAACACACACACACACACACACACGCTAAAATCAGCATCACACAGCAGCAGAGTGACAGCATGAAACCCTGGTTGTCATAGCAACATCTCACTTGACTCCCGCAACCACCCTCCTTCCCTATGCCCCTCCCCTCCTGTTACACAGCAACCGTCTCCCAGCAACATCCTCCTCCCACCCCTCTCGTTCTCTCTCTATAATTGTCTCAGCGAAGTTGATTATTAGAAACATGAACAAGGGAAGGAAACAGGATGGAGGAGGAGAGGAGAGGAGAGGAGAGGAAGACAGGAATGATAAGTATGAAAGGCAAAGCTGTTAGGATCAGAACCATCCCATCTGGATGTGACTGAGCAGAGCTGCCATGCTTGACATTAAAACATACGATTACCCCTCACAAGTGAACCGTGATGTCATTAAAGATGCATGTCGGGGCCTGGGATAGGTTACATGTTGTAGTCACCTCAGTGTTGCATGTGGGACGGACGCGTAGAGTTTACGACTGGGCGTCTGGGTCAGCGGTGCTGACGGCCGTTAGAGGAGGACAAACTCCGATCCAGCTGCTGTCTGTGAGGCTGATGCAGGAAACACTCAGGTCTTAAAGCATCTGCTGCTAGCGCCTTGCTCCCGCTTACCTCGGGTGACCTTCAGAGTTCTCGCAGAAGCTAATTTGCTACTAGATCAATTTGAAGTATGTTTGCACACAATGATGTTACACATTCTCGTTAATATTATAGTGAAACTTTTAAAAAGATTCATGTTAATATTTACTCATGTCTGTCACTCTGTTTGTTTCATGTGTTTTTTATGGTGGCCTCACATTTGCAGACATGGAAAGCGTAAAGCACAGAGAGCAGCAGAGGCCCCACACAGAGCAGAGCAGGCACCAGAGACGGCACACACAACACCGATTTAGACTCAGGAGGAAATTCGATGTTCACCAACTGCTAAAAGCTTATAGAGACATTTAAACTGATGAGCTTAGATGATCTGCAGGGTTGTACCTGATGTCTGGTGTCTGTTGACACTTTGCCTGATTTTTGAATGCATGTATGCACAAAACCAGAAACCTGGCGAGGAGTCTAGTTCTAAGCTAACAGCATCTAGTGTTTGTTGGTGTCATGAGGAAGGATTAAGGAAAGGAACTTGAATCTAAGCATCTAAGACATCTTTTGGATTTTTTATGGAAAAAGTCTCAATCCTTCACCTAATAATCATTCCACAGGAAATTGAAATGTGGGGCCCGTCTCATATTTTTTGTTCTGCTACTATGATAACTATGTTATAAACAGCACTTTAAACTCATGTAACCCCCAAAAAACTATAAGAATCAGCGTCGAAACAGATTTCTTTACTTACTTTTCTTTATTATTTCTTTGCTTATTTCTTTTTACTGAAGAGCATGAGGACAGAAAAGGAAAAGAATGAAGGAGAGGAGGAGGGGAAGAGGGCAGCTTATGAGAAGTAATGATGAATTATAGAAGCTTGTCCCCAGGCTGAAGAGTCACTGTGCAGGGAGGGTGAGTCAATGATGGATGGAGAAAAAGACAGAGAAATGAACTGCGATAGGAAAAAAGGGATGGAAAAGCTAATAAAAAGAAGTGGCCCAAAGCAAATGTTGAAAAAGGAAGAGTTAAGAAAGAGGACAAAAGGAGGAGAGGGATGACTGGTCAGAGAAAAGCTACTGACGGGTGGCAGGAGGAGGGAGAAGGATGTGTGGGTCAGTGCGTTTTGTCACAGAGCACAAAACTATGTAAAGCCCCAGTTCCTGTTGCCATGGAAACCAGGAAAGCTCTTTCATGTTTCACAGTGTTGCCCACGGTAACTGTCATGAGATTGAATGAAATAAGCAGAACCTGGTTTCTGGTCCAGGTGTTTTCAGATGTTTCCTGAAACGTACACATCTGGCCTACGTCCGGCCCTGCAACTAAAATATTCAGCTCCGGATCTTCTGTGAAGCGGACCTGAAACAGGTGTCACTGTGCCTGCTGCTGATGGATACAAAGTGCAGGTCATTTGTGATGTCAGACGTCATATTTAAATCCTGTTGGTGTCTCAGTCAGGAGCTGCTGTGGTTTCAGGACACGGAAAACTATTTTACATCTTTCTATCTGATATTTAAAATAATGATCTCATTGTTAATGGGATAGTGTAGTGTGTGTGTGTGTGTGTGTGTGTGTATAGTGGTTTTTGTAACTGGTTTTGTATAACGTTCAGCTCAGAAACAATCTGTATGTTACCTGTAGTAGAAGGTGCTAGGCCACACCCACTGCAGACACACAAGCTGCAGTGGACGCTCAGCAGCACAGGTTTTAATCTCCTGGAAGAATCGATGTGTGCTCGAGTGGACGCTTTCAGCCACTTCACCTGCAGCCGGACAGATCTTTCTAAGGAGGAGGTGAAAGTCTTGCATTTACACCAGACTCCATTCCCAAAACGAGGGAGGCCTCCATCTACTGCTGCAGCTGGTCAGTTTGTGTGAGGAACTGAGGCATTCAAACATCACTGCTTTTGTTGTGATGCTTTAGTTTTCAGTGTGGAAGCCCAAAACAGCCTCGCAGCAGTTCTGAAATCATCACGAACAATCAAGAATGATTAAGAAAGATTAATATCGTTCTCTCAGATCGCTCACGTACCGATCAACTTCTTCTTCTTCTTCCGGCTGCTCTTCTTAGATGTTCCCTCAGCCACCTTTTCCCTTGGATCCTCTTCTATCACATCAACCCTCAGCATGTCCTCCATCACCACATCCATGGATCTTCTCTCAAATATCAAATATTGATTCTGAATGTGTGGATTTGGACATGGGATTAATTTGCTGCAAAATGGTTCTGATTTGGAGGAGGGAGTCGCACCTGTAACCAAAGACAGAAATATGAAATTTGTCAGTTTCCAAGTCAAGCTGACAAAACGTCACATTTGAGGCCATGTGCTGCTTCCAGTTTAACCTCCAAAGCTTCACCTTTTATCGCTCACTCGGATATTTTCCAACAAAGCAGTTCCCCAAAGCAGCTGAGACACATGATGACAGCGTGTCACAACTACTTCTTACTGTCTTATCAATCGATCAGACATAAAACACGAGTTTTTAAAAAAAATAATGAATCAGCTGTAATGCTGTTGGACAGAAGAAATCTTTATTAAATCCAGACATTCTTCTTTGTCTGAGCTTCCTGCCTGCAGAACCCAAACTGTGCTAATGGAGACAGGAAGTTAGGACTCGTTGAAGCCTGGGATGGAAAAAGTCCAGTGCAGCCGTTCCACAGGCTCCTGTGCACCTTCAGCTGTGTATGTCAGGTCTTCTGTAAAACAACATCACGTGACGTTAACACAAAGAAGTTCATGTAAGAGAAAGCTACCTGCACCCTTTAATTACATGGATATGCTTTCATGATGTTCCATGATGTCAGTGAATGAGTGCCATCCCAGAGAGGCGGCTTTATTGGAATATTTGGGTCGTTTTGCCGCCGGCTGCAGTCAGTCAGCTGCCACTCATCGCACTGCCTCTGTCAGAAAACTGAAGCTGCTCCCTGCAGCCAATCAGCATCTCCTCACCAAAGCAAGAAGCACAACCCTGGGTTATCTGCTACCATCCATGAGATTCTCGGTTCATGGTCATGAGACACCAGCAGAAGTCTCACGTCTGTTGCTGCTTTTTTTAATTACCTGAAATAAATGTGTGACTTCTTTTTCGGGTCCTCGGCTAAAAATGAAGCTTCGCTGCTAATGAGTAGCTCTCAGTCAGAGTGAAAAAAACTCCTTTCTCCATATTTAAAACTGTGAAATGTTCATCTACACTCAGAAATACAGAGCGATGTCGTTTAGTTTCTCTTGTTTTTCCAAGAACGTTTTTTTTACATTCTTCAATAGAATCCATATCTGTAACATAATCGCCTACGTAAAAATAAAAGTGTGGGTTTTTAGAATAAAGACAATGATGATTTAGGCAAACACGCTGCTCACGTAAAACCAGGAGGGGTCCAGTCATTTGAACCACTTCACAAATACATAACAAACCAAGACGTTTGTGGATTTTGCTTCTCTGAAGGAGTTTAGTAACCATCTCATGAACCAAAAGGCTTCATTCATCATCTGTACACTGGAAAGTCTCACGCTGGAAACGACAAAAAGAGGTTTGCAGGACGGAACAGCGCAGTGATGCCGCGGCTAGCTGCCGGAGGGTCGAGTTTGGTGGTGTCTTTCTGTAGTGCTGTGGATATAACTCCTCCACTGTTATCATCCTCGATGCCACGTGCCAACACACGCATGGCTGCCTGTGTCTGGCTACCAGATGGCCCCGCCCCTCCCTGAGTCTGGTTATGCCGGAGGTTTCTTCCTCTTAAAAAGGAGTTTCTCCTTCCCACTGTCACCAAGTGGGAAGGTGGAAGTGGAAGCTCATCTTCTCATCTCATCTTACAATATAAAGTCCCTTGAAGTAACTGTTTTTGGTATTTGACGCTATATTAAAAAACCGAATTGTTTGCATGTTTCTCTCTGTGTGTGTGGCATCATTTTGCAACAGCTGGCATGTTGTCATGTAAAGACTTTCTCATTAAAAGTGACATTGAGAAATTTGTCCGTCGACAGTGACTAAGGGGACATCGCCTGGAAAACAGTCCCTTTTTGTGTTCTTTGAAGTGTAGATGAAGCTGGTTTCAGAAGCAAAGAGGCTGAACATCATTACTGTTTTTATGACGATGGCGAGCAGGAGGCTCTGATTTAAATGGCATTCTGGGAAACGATGGGCGTGCAGATGACTGTATAATCATTTTAAATGATTTTCTGATGTATTTGACGATGACCCGATCGATGGTTTCTCTTCTGCTTCACTTACTTTGGTTTCTGGCTCCACGAGAGTGAGAGAGAGCTCATCAGGCTTTGTTGATGATGGTAGTTTTGACACTTATACCAATAAATGGCATCAAACTGAGCAACAGTGATAAAAAAAGAGTGAGTTTAGATTTAGCTTTTAAAGCTTTGTGTTTATTCATTTACAAAGCACCTTTGACACAGAAGCTGAAGTATGTCATAGCTGCATTTTTCTATTGTAGCCAACGATGATAATGACCAATGGTTTACCTGTAACACAAGGTTTGTTTGTTTGTTCTTTGTTCTGTATTATTTAAAGCATACAAACTGCAAATATGTGAACTTTAAACTTATAGAAATATAAAGAAACCTTTTTTTTCCTCCCTTTGTTCTAATTACCAAATTATCCTTAGAGCTGTGAACCATTTAAGCGTGTTTCACCGCTCCTGTCAACATGGATTCAAAGCCGAAATTAGGCTGAGGTCACATTTTTTCTCCCAATTACAAAAGATAGCTTCTCACTTTTCCTGTTTTCCACCACATTAGGGAAAGTCTTTTTTTTAAAGCCACGACTGACTAATAAGAGCAGAAACCAACATCCATGCACATCTGGTGTTTCAATTCAGTTTTATTTATACAGCCTCAAATCACAACAACAGTCTCCTCGGGGAGCTTCATATTGTAAGGTGGACCGTACAATAGTACAGAGAAAAAACCAACAATCACATGACCTCCTATGAGCAAGAACTTTGGCGACAGTGGGAAGGAAAAACTCCCTTTTAAAAGGAAGAAACCTCCAGCAGAACCAGGCTCAGAGAGGGGCGGGGCCATCTGGTAGCCAGATACAGGCAGACTTTTTTAAATAGATTTTCTGGAAGAGAGGCTGAGGTCTGTCATTAGCTGCTGATCAAGCCAGAACGATCATTACAGTCAGCTAAAGAGAAACGCTTCAGTAGGGCCGTCTCTGCGTGTCACTCCTGTGTGGTTGGTGTTAGCACAGCCCCCGATGGGCTGCACCATCTATTGCGTGTGCTGACCCCCGCAGCCAGAGCTGTTTAAGCAGCGTAAGCGGACACGTCCTCTGAAATGTGGAGACCTCTAACACCTGCTGCTCTGTCAAGGTGTCTCTGACACTTTTACACTAAACTTTTCAGATGTTTTCAGATATTTGGATTATGTGAGCTCGCAGAGACGTTATTGTCTCACTTTGGGGTCCAGCAGGAAGATTAAAGCCAGAACAGAGGAGGATGTCCAGAGCTGTAAAAGTACATGGAGAGAGAGAGAAGGCGACGAAGAGGGGCTGATGATGATGATGATGATGATGCGTCTCTGACGAGGCGCGAGGGTAGCAGAGAGCGGCGGAGGGAGGCGGACACAGAGCAGGAGAGAGAGGCTGAGGCAGCACTGGATCTCCGCTCGGCGCTCCCTCCCTCCCTGCCTCCCTCTCTCCGGTCTCCTCCGGTGGTTGTTGTTGTTGCCGCCGCGTTGATCAACAGCAGCAACGATGTGGTGCATCAACTGCGCCTCGGACAAAACGCCCGCGATCCTGCACAACAAGCTGCTGTACTGGTAAGAAACAAGCCGACGCGCACGCAGGGCGCGCGCACAGCGGTGGAGCGACTGCGTGTTTTCCGCCCGCGGTGCCGCACTGCCGAGCAGCTGACGCTCGTGGCTGTTAATGAAACGCGACGTTATTCAGACTAACGGCTAACGGCATCGTTACAGGTGATGTCACTGCCGTCCCCGCATATCACCTGTCATTTTGCGCGTGTGCGGGCGTGCGTGTGCGCCTCCTCCTGCCTACCTGTCTCTCTCTCTCCTGTCTCCCTTGCAGCATGTCTTTCTACCTTTTATGATGTAGGTGTGTCGTTGCCGCAGCTCGTAACGTGTCAAACTTTTGACGTGAAGGAGGCGCAGACACGGCGGAGAGCTCTGAGTGGGTACAAGAGGCAGATTTGTAGGATCTGTGCAGTGCAAACGGAACTCGAGCCGCTGAATTAGGAGGTTTGAAGTGATTTTCAGTCTCTCTGAAAGAGACTTTGGAGCTGTTTGGTGTCAGACTCGAAGCACCGATGCCTGCGGTGCTCCTGATCTGCTCGTCTGGCAGCTTCATGTAAAACTAGACTCAGATGTGCTTTAGTGACTCCCCCTCCCCCCCTCTCGCTCTCCTGATGGGAGGTCATTAGGAGATGAGATCGGTTATGGGCCTCTTGTTCATCAGCTGATTGTATCCACAGAGAGCTAAGATCACCATTAGATGCAGGATCGATCCCACTGCCAGCACTTTCACGGGTGGATTATGATACAGTGGCCCTCCGGGATCACAGTAACAAAGACACCAACTTTCAGCCCTTCTGTTTCTGGTCGTTCTTTAACCGGAGATACTCTGTGCTATGTTTTTCCGTCCTTCTGCATCCTGTTGGAGTCGTTTTTTTGTTGACATCACTTTGTTCGTGGTTAGTTTCTCTTTCATTTTTGTCTGTCTGGGTGTTTTGTTGTTGTTGTTGTTGTTTTCTTTGTTTTATGGTCACGTGTTTGTCTTCAGGCTGTTGGTTTTGGTCCAGTTTTGCTCTTTTTGCAGATGTTTTTTCTTTCTCTGTGGGTTTGTGTCAGTAGTTGTCATTTCGCTGTGACTTTGTCAGCTAAGGTTTGGTGATGTCATCACATCCCCTGTTTTGTCCTGTTAATGTCCGAATATTTAACATCAATTTTGCTGTCGCTGTTGTTATTTTGTGGTATTGTTGCAACTCATGTTGTTTGCTGAATGTCTCACTGGTTGTGTCATATCACTTTGTTGTGGCTTTCTAGTTATTTTGTGGTAGCTTTGTTCATTTTTGTGTTTGTGCTCAAACTGAAAGTGGTTGTTGTGATTCTGTGGGTCTGTTCTTCGTTCCTGTTCACGGTCACTCTGTGGGGCTCGTTCTGTTTCCATCATGCACACTTGTAGTCCAAGCAGTCGTGATCTGTGTATGTTTGTTTCCAGCTTCTGTCAACAGCGCCCGAGTGGTTTGTTTTGATTTTATTCTTACATAAAAATGAAAAACAGGAAGGATTAAATCAATAAATTTAGTACTCTTGAAGCACGCAGGTCTCCTGTGCATAGAAAGTTTAATGTGATATCATTTTGAGAGACATCTTTGGGGACCAGTTCTTGGATGTTTGTGTTGATAATGTCAGAAATGGAATCTAAATGAAGGAGGGCTGATATCAGAGTTACCACCAGTCACTGCAAACAGCACATTTAGCAGCATCCTTGTGGTGCTCAGAGGGCTTCGTGCTGTAGAGAATTTAGAATGACAAGCGTAGTTATGAGGATGAACAGGAAAAGTGTGCGATAAAAACACTACAGAGAACAAACAAGCACTGAACACAATCTGCCCCTATCTCTCTGAAACGCCTTAACGACTGAGGCTGAACGCATTATGTGAACCTTTAAACCGTCTTTGTGTTTGTCGGTTGTGATGACTCCTGCAACAGCCGGCCTGGTGTTACACTGAAGACAGTGATGGATGGTCAGATATTCTGGGTTCTGAGTCGTGCGTGGAGGGAAGTATGTGTTGTTGTTTTTCTGTTGTGAGTCGGTCCGACCGGCTGTATAGTTGTGCCCTACAGAAGGTTTCTGTGCGCTGGTTCTCTCCATCTCTGTGTGGGTTTGCTCCAGGCGCTCCAGCTTCCTCCTACAGTCACGCGTTCTTCTTAGGTTCATGGGTGAGTCTAAATTGGCGGTGGGTGAGGATGTGAGCGTGAGCGGTTGTCTGTCTTGACGATGGGCTGGGGAGCTGTCCGTGGTGTTCCCCGCCTCTCGCTCAGTGTCAGGTGGGAGGGGCTCCACTCACCTGTGACACAGGATGGATGAACGGCTGTGGACGTGTTTGTGGTGTTTGCTCCCAGTTTTTCATTCCGCCTGTCTGTCCTTTGACTTTGTAGACGTGATATCTTTTCCATTGCTGTGCCTCTATTTAAGCTGAGAGAGAGATGCTGTACAGGGACGAATCAGAGGGAAGATACTGTACCTGTGGGAGATATCCAAATATCATTTATTGTGCAAACCTATGATTTATTGCCAGGGTCAAACAGTAAGATAGTGGACTGTTTTTTGAATCTTCTGATGTAGCCAGGATATCAGCATCTAAACTAATATCCGGTTCTTATTTCAGAGTTTCACTTAATGACCCCCAGGCAATCATTAATGTTAGTCATGACCTTCATTATACTGCTGAGAAGTAGGTGAATGAGGCCGACTTACAGAAACCAGTGGGCCCTCCTATACGGCTCTAAGTCTGACTGTACTGAGTTTGGAAAAGTCTAAAAGAGCCCAGAAAAAGACAGCGGGCACATTAGTGGGACAGGGTTGTCGTATATGTACTTTCTCTCATGAATGTTGCTACCAGGACGTTTATGTAAAAGTGGGAAAGATCAGCACATCACAACTGATTGTTAATGAATGTTTGGACATTTAGCAGAAATTAAAGCAAATTGGTCAAAGTTTGTGTTAATAAACAGAAACGGACTTATCATAGAAACGTGTGTGCCGACACTCCCACAGCAGAGAGCCAGACACACATTCAGATCCACAGTTTGAATCGTGTGACAGTCACAGTGAGTGTAATCACAGACATCGGCGGTTTATAGCCCTCCACTGTCAGAGCGACTGCATACAGAGCAGCTTTTGTTTGTTTATCACCTCTCTTTAAACAGTTGGTTTAATCCATATGTTAAAGTTATACAAAAACGTTTTCTATGCAATACAAATTAGGTTTAAGAAAAAGATTCCCTCTCGCCCCGGCGGGCGCTCAGTCCTTCAAGCTCGGGTCCTCTACCAGAGGCCTGGGAGCTTGAGGCTCCAGTGCAGTATCTGAGCTGTTCTTAGGACAGAGATCTCCGATGTTGTTCCCAGGATCTGCTGGAGCCACTCGCCTAGCTTAGGAGTCAGTACCACTGGGACCGCTGTTACCTTCACCCTCCACATCTTTGAGCTCTTGGTACTTCTCCGGCTTCTCGTCTTCCTTCTTCCTGATGTTGCTGTTATTCGGTATCACTACGGCCGTCTTCTTCTGCTTGTCAACCACTACTCTGTCCGGTTGTTTAGCCATCACCATTTTGTTGGTCTGTGCAGCTGGACGGCGTAGTTGTAAGACCGCACACCTTTGGAGCAGGAGTCACAAGTTCAATTCCCACCTGGCAGTGGTATACCTTAAGGGTCCTGGCTAGACCCCCATGCTAAAACCAAGCCCTGAGATGGCGCGGCCACATCTGCAGCCTGTCTGCTCGGACACAAGCATTCACTACATGATGTACTCTGTGACGAATAAAGGTTGTTTGTATCTGGAAGTCTCACGCGATCTTAGAGCTGTTGGAGGTTTCTAGAAAGAAACATGTTGACACCAGCTGGAAGCACTAGAAAGCAAAAAGATGTGAATAAAATCAACTCATACCTTCTTTTTTTCTCATTTACCAAAACCTTTACTTGTTAATGCAGTGTTATGTTGTTTTTAACTGCATTTCTGCACAATATGAAATATAGTCAAGCATGGATTGTCTTTCCACAGTCGGGTGAAGTCGGAGGACACTTGCCGAGTTGTTTTTGTCAGAACAAATGTAGGACCGTGTTTATTCGCTGCTTCGTTCAGGTACTTTTTCTCCTTTCAGGAACTCTTAGCGAGACATTAACATTTCGTGTTGTTGCTGATCTAAGAATCCACAACGTAGCTTCGTTCCGGTACCGTAGAGGAGTCTTGTTCGTCCTGGCAGCGCAGGTGGGAATCCAGCCCTCAGCCCCAGCAGTGCTGCGCTTCATTAGCTCTCTGCTCTGCCAGTGGGAGTGTTGAGGAAGAAAAGACATAAACTGAGTCATGCAGGCTGTTGGAGGAGTGTTGCTGAAGGAGTTGACTCAGCGGCATTGTTGCTTTAATCCCATGAGGAACGAGGCTGTTGCCTGGAAACCTCCGAGCTGATTTTGACCCGACTCCTCGCTCAGGCTTTCTGGGACACGCTCGAGCTGTAAGGCCTGTGAGAAACGCCGAGCGGGACGGACGCTGCGGGGCGAAGGATCCTACAGGCTGCTGCGCTCGTTACAGAGATTATTATCCTGTGTAAGAAGGAACATACTGAGGACTTGGCTACTGTTTGAGCCTTACGTGCAGCAGAGCAGGGGATGCAAAGCTTGAAGACATGCTATTAGTCCATTTGAATATGAATGGTCCAACCTCTGGGGAGCAGGAAGGTGATGTGTTAATATGTATGATGATATTTTAGGCTCTGATTTCTGATGCTACAGGTGACAATCGAGCCTTCAGGGACTCTAAATGTCAACAGTGAATTCATTATGGTGTGGACGGGGTTTGTGCAGAGTTCGGCTCGGCTTTGACTCCACGCGGTGGGAAACCATCCTCATGAATATTTACTCTATTATATTTGTTCCTTATTTAGCTGTTATTTAACTAGAAATTGAAATCTCTCTTTGGAGACACTGAAAGATATAAAAACAGCACAACAGGTAACATATAACACTCACCAGCCACTTTATTAGGTACGCCTAACTAGTACCAGGTTCGACGCCCTCTTGCCTTCAGAGCTGATGGAAACATTCCTCAGATAGCTGACATGAGACCGTCACACAGTCGCTGCAGATTTATAGGCTGCACATGCCTGACACCGATCTCCCTGGAGGAGAACTGATTGTCATGTTCAAGAAAGCAGTTTGAGATGATTTGAGATTTGTGACATGTGATGTTATCCTGCTGTAATGAGCCATAGCAGGCTGTGTTGAAGAGACACTGGCCACACGATTGCACCAACACCACGAGCCTGAACCGCTGATACATGGCTGGATGGTTTCATGTTGTTTAAGTAAAACCCTAATTTGAATGTCACAGCAGACGTCGAGCTCGCAGTGTGGTCTCCTGCTGCCGGAGCCCATCTGGCTCAGGGTTTGACATGTTTTGCATTCAGAGATGCTCTTCTGCACATCTGGTGTTCAATAAGTGGTCATGTGACTTACTGTGTCCTTCCTACCAGCTCCAAGCAGTCTGTCCGTTCTCCTCTGACCTTTGACATCAACAAGGCGTTTAATCCCAAAGGTCAGCTGCGCAAGGATGTTTCCTCTTTTTCAGATCATTCCCTGTAACCTCGGGGATGACTATGTGGAAAGATCCCAGAAGATTAGAAGTTTCTTAAAATCAGACCAGCCCGTCTGGCACCGCTGACCATACCAGTGTTCAGAGTCACTTAAATCAAGTTTCTTCCTCGTCCCGATGCCCGATTGGAACTTCTGCACACCTAAACGCATTGATTTGCTGCCGTACGGCGGTGTGATCAGAAACGTGTTCCAGAGCAGCCGAGCAGGTGTAGCTACACACAGAGAATACGTCAGTTTAAGAAACAGGAGGACGATACTTAGACTCTGTGGTGCAGTGGAACAGTTGGTGTGCTGTTTGTGACAGTTAGAGCACATCACCAGTGTAGAGAGACATCCTGGCGTAATACAGGAGAGAAAAATGACAGGTTTATAACCTGGAGGGAATAAAAAACCCGATTTCTCTTTTACTTCCACGTCGATTTTGTTTTTCCATTTGTGATGCAGCTTTTGTTTTCAACCTTGATCTCAGTTGATCTGAGATGAAAACAGGAAGAGGGAAAATAAAATTTGCTGTACTGAGATTTTCCAAAACTTCTTTTGATGTTGACTCACGTGCTGACGTCATGTCCAAAGCAGTGACCTTTGGCTGGTTTGTTAAAGTAGTAAATAAAGCTTTAATGAAGTGACAGCAGCTCTTACAAGATCTTAACAACATGTGAATGAGTGTTCAGGAGGTTCATTTTGCTCTGGAGCTCTTTGGAACGAGTTTAATTTCACTCTCGTTCATGGTACGGATCAAAAAATCAATAAGTAGAAGAAGCTGTCTGTGTTTATTCAACACTTCAGGCTTTCCAGTTACATCTGGTTGGGGTTCAGCATAAACCGTTTCTCTCTCTGCTGATGGAGCATTTAAGTTTCTCTTTCTGAACTCGTCAGAGGATTTGTCTCACCCTCTGTCTGAACATCAGCCGCAGAACAGGAACCTCCAGCTCTCAGGTCCTCTTCATGGCAATGACTCCATCAAAAGAGCCGCTCTGTCTTCACATCAGCCGTTACTCTGTCGATGTGTTTGCATTAATCTGCTTTCTGTATTTATAATCAGTCACAGTGGAAATCTATTTTTTTAAGAGTGTAGAACGGTACAGCTCAGATTTGAGGTCACGAGGGTGATCTCGCTGCCAACCCCTCAAATACTGCTGATTGGCTGGGACCCCCGACGGTCCCATTTTAACTGCTTACCATTTCAGAAGTCCTAAGTAGAAATGAACAGCGATGCTGAGCTTGAGGAGCCGGCTGCCAACGGGAGCAAGTTTTCTTTCTAAGATGTTGTTCAAATGAAAAAGTGCACCGTTTCTGAGTTCAATGCAAAAACGTCCAAAATTAGCAGCTCAGGCAGGGCACGAGCTCCTCGTGCACAGGCAACCGGACAACCCTGTGTGCTCCACCACATTCGATTCTTCTAAGCTCTTGTCTTCATTGTATATGAAGTTCCCTGAAAGTTAGTCCACTGTGATAATTAATCAAGACTGTGTATCGCTGCTATAATCGAGCAGACCTATGTATCACCGCGCCTTACTTGACATCTGTGCTGACAGACCCAAAATACTGGAAAATGTCCTAATGATGAAAACAGTGGAAATAATGGACAGCAGAGGCCTGAGGTCATCACAGCCTCGTTGTGTTGGATAGAAAAGTGTTTTTGGCAGGTTCAGTGTTGAGTCTCTGCTTCTCCTGTTTCCTCAGACAGACTGAGACATGATGCAGCAAAATGCTAACTACCCTGCACTATACAGTATCTGTGTGTGTGGAGGGCTGTGGGTGGATGATCAGGGCTTATTATGTCTGCTCAGCTCAGATCCTATGCACACACACACACACACACACACACACACCGAGCAGCTTTACTGCAGCAGAAGAGGAGAGATGGGCTCACATAAACAGCCCGCACTGCTACAACTGTGGCTTGTAAAATATGTGTGTGTGAGAGCGAGAGGGAGATTAATCAGTGTTTTGTGCTCTGCAGTATTTTGTGAGCTTCAAACACTCCCAGAACAGCCAGAAGGTGCTCAGATGTGTGTTTGTGTGTTTAAATATAGTGAGAAAATAATTGGCTAAGCATGACGACAGTAGTTAGCCTGAAATTAACACCCGCCACCCCTCCGAGTGCAGGTAAAAACGAACGAGCGTTGCAGGAAAACACGACTGAATCAGAGTCTAAATATTCCTACAGTCTGTCGCTGCCGTTCCCATAAACACCATGCTGCATCTCTCTGGCTCTGAGAGCCACGTATAAGGTTTCAGTTGAAGCTTCTAGCTGGCCATCAGCATCGTGCATCACACAGACTCACGGATGGATTACTGTATAGCGTAGCGAGCAACGACCCCTGAAGAAGGAGGAGCAGTAGGCTTCGGAGCTAGTTCAACAGTTCTTGTTGTCGACGGAAGGAAACAAAGTAACCAAAATGGCTTCAAAACGCCACAAAGAGTCACTTAGACTTTCTAACTCATTTACTGCTGTGAAGCCAGATGCTGCTGGCGTCACAGAGATATGCACCACAGCAGATTTTCAGCTTTGTGTCTTTTCTGTTTTACTTTTGTCTTTGGGGCTAAAATCTACATGGTTAAGTTTAAGTTTTAAGAAGTTTAAGATGAAGCTTGAACTTGGTGCTGAAAGCATTTGTTTCAGGCACGTGCCTGAAACCGGGATCTTCTTTTTACTTTGTTAAGCGAGTCCTCCATTGCTGAAATGTTTTCACATATGAATACAGCCATGACAGGGTTGAGAGAGTGGTGTGTAACATTGTGTGCAGTTGTGGTCAAATTTAAAGTTGTGCGTAATTCTTTCTGTTGTGCCGCTGTAACACTAACGGCTAACTATGCGGTGGTTTGACTGAATAACAGAGCTGCATGTGTGAAGCTCAAAGGAGGCACAGGAAGACACCGTGAGGTTAATTATTTCCCACCTTTATCACGAAAGTAACATGTGTATAGTTAAAGGTATGAGAGCAGTAAGTCATATTTAAAGCCATTTACAATGATCTACCTCAGTTATTACACACATATTACACATATCTGCTAATGTAATTATCCACCACATGTTTTTATAATGACTAAAAATGGTTAATGGGCAAACTTTACAGTTTTAGCTTTTGTCTTAAAGTCTCCTTTGAGTGCGTCCTCTGGGTTTCATGTAGCACTCAACAGGAGGTTGTCTGCGTCAGATGCTTTCACACTACTTGAAATATCCCGCTTGCCTCAGACTTGCTGCCTGGGTGGAACAGGAAGCTTGTTCTCTGTAGACTGTTACCTGACTCTCTGAGCTTTACTGAGTTTAATTTAACAGCTGCGTCTGCCGTTGATTTTAAAGTGTTACTGTGAGCCAACAGGGTCAGGACCAAACACTTGTAAGGGTTAACTCTGTGGATAGTGAACGCTCATATTAAACATGGTTTCAAATAATTAAGAGTTTGTGCTGAACTCATCCCTGTGAGGCGAACGCTCAGGCTGCAGACGGCCTTTCCTGCAGGGAGTTTTTTCTTCTGTTAGATCTGTATGACATCATAGAGAGGGGATATCCATATATGGTCATCTCAGGTAACTAGCACGGAATCCTCGCCCACCTGATGCTCAAAGCTGGACTAAAGGGGGAGGAGCTTGAATAAACTGAGGGCTGAGTACAAGATGAACTTAATTGAATCACTGTGACTAATACGAGGCCGCTCTTGTGGAGCCCAAGTGTAACGAATGTAGCTGTAAATGAGAAGCGCAGCTCTGCTTTGCTTCCTTATTGTTTGGTCATAAACTGACTGTGTGGTGTCAGCCGTGTGCAGATAGGCACTGAAGGCTCAGCCTCATTTCCCAGATGAGCAGCGCTGACCATTAGCCATTAGTGCTGATCGCTGTTCATTTATTTATTCTTCTTGGATGCTTGTGATGAAACGATAGCTGTTGCCCCAGAGTTGCATCAAAAGGAGGAACGCTGCTTTTATAATTAAAATTGAACTATTGTGCAACCCAACGCCACCACAATGTGGTAAAATTGTGTTTTAAAGTCATAAATGACTTTTCCAAATTAGGGATGGGAATCGATTTGAATTTAGCGATTCTGATTCCATTTTCGATCTCACTTATTGTTTCTCATTGGCTTTATTTTAGAGTCGCCACTATCTCTAAGCAGCATATCAAAGACATTCTGTTCTTGATTCTCATCCCGGTTCCAAATACGCACAGATCTAAACCGGAGGATGTCATCTGCAGTTATTCAGGTGCGTGGGACTCCCAACATGGCCGCTGGGGGCTGCTCCACCACCTGGAAGCCATTTAAAGACATTACAAAGTATGATGAGCTGCAAATGTTTCCACTCACCCACATTTATACATAACAAACAGGTGTTAGTGATGAGGGGGCGTGATGTGTGTGTCTGTTTATTGGTCAGGTTTTCGGTGATTAGTGAAAACAGGAAGTACGTCTGTGTCATCAGATCTGGAACAGGAGTGTCAGTGAACACATCCGGTTTTAAAACACTTTTACTTTGAAAGGACAGTCACTCTAATGTCACATGCATTACACTGAATTAGTTTAGCTCAGGTAATCGTTATCTGACCTAGTTTTCGGTGTGGAGTAGCCGTCCAGGAACTGCACCGGGATCAGTTGGGCAAACCTTCAAACGCTGACAGAGAACACTTTCAAAATTAGGCCACGTTTAGAAACAGGAGAGAATCCACTAACTGCTGTTTCTGTCTCACTGTGGATATTAAAATTCAGACCTACAATATCTCTGGCTCGGTTTGTGTCGACTTCTGATTATTCTTACTTGATACCAGAAGCTATTTCAGTTTTCTTCAGTTGGTCCAAATGTTTCCACGTCCAGCCGATTTCCTATGAACACATGTTATTATGGGATGGCGAGCACTTGGTGATTTTTTTATAGTCTTTCACCGTCTCAGCTGAATGTACTCATTGAGAACTGATTTTTTTAATGACTATTGTTGTAATTTAGCACTATATGAATATAATACAATTAAATTCAACTGATTTCTTACATATAAAACAAATTAAATTAAATTATTTACTGTAACCTGACAGCCTCAGTTATTACCAATCAGAACATTTCTTCACCTTTTAAAATTCATTGTGTCAAGATTGGCCTCCCCACTTTCTTATCTGCTCTAACTATAGAACCATTAGCCACCAGTATTGGGACAATGAAAACTCCACGATTTCTCCCATTATCTTGCATGATGATGAGCATCGTCTATCTCTCTATGTTGACGACATCCTTTCATGCATTTCTAATCCACAGATTTCAGTCCCACCTTTCCATCTGAGCTGGAGACAGCATGTTGGAGCTGAACAGTAGAAGCCTAAGAACGGAGCCTTGTGGAGCTCCACATGTTTATCACTGGAAGCTAACAGGAAAAGCTGATATGAATGAGATCAATTTGGGGCAGAAAGCTGTAAAATCACAGGGAAAAAGCTTGAGGAAGTCATTCGTGCACAGTGCGACAGATGTTATTGTCGTGTTTTTTAAAAATGCTTTTTGTTTCTTTGAACTTTGAGTGAATTTTCGTCATCTATTTAGCACCTCAAGTCAACTATTGTTGCGATTCAGTGCCATAGAAATAAACCAGAATTAACTGAACCCGAGAATAAGTACCATCATCTGTTTTATGTCCATGGAATTATTTTTATTACTTATTAGACAGCAACATTGGTAGCACATACCTTTACATACATACAGAAACATACAAGGTGACACATTTGAGGCAAATCATCCTAAAATCACTGGTCATTCTAAATATTTGTCTTATTTTTGATTAAAATCTAAAAGGTTTTAGAACAAGTGATCAAATGTTTATGTCATCTGATCTGAACTGATGTTTATATGGTGACTGATCAGCGGGGCTGCTTGTCCTGGACTTCAGTTCATATCACTGGTTCAACTGGTTACAGAGAATAATCTGTTAGCTCGTCTTCAGGTTACGTGCTGGATGTGATATAACTGCTTATTTTCCATCCTGCCAGATACACGACACACCTGACAAAAAAACTCAAGAAGCTGTGTGGGACAAATATAAATACAGGAAGTGAAAACTGTGGGTTCAAAAGGGTTAATGAGTGAATTGGTGCGTGCGTTGACCGACTGCTGATTTTCTCTGTAATTAGTGGCACTTTCCTCCACGGGAACTGTGGAAATTAAACTTGCATATGAGTTTTCAGATTCTTTGGAAATAAAAAAGGAGACTGTGACCCATAAAATACAGAGATAATAACGTATCCGAAAGGTTATAGATTTGACATTATTTTGTCAAACACATAATTAAATAATGACTCTGAGATGTCCTGTTATTGAGCGGAACGTTTACCTTTTACTGCTGGTAATGATTCACGGAGCGTTTTACAGAACGGGAGCGCGTATGGTGACAATTACACCAGAGATTTGTGGTAATCGATCTGTATCTGTGGGCTTTTTTTTTTCTTTATGACTCATCACCGTTAAAAACACGATCGCTTTCTCACCTGAAATTCATCTGACTTGTCAGCTCAGAAATAGACCCGAGAATCATGCCCATTACGTGTGTGCGTGTGTGTGTGTGTGTGTGTGCGTGTGTGTGTGTGTGTTTTGCAGAGACTCTCCTGATAGAAAACTGCAGTGAATGAGCTTCCAGGTGAATTATTTCATGACATCAAATGTTTTTTGGACCACATCAACCTATTTTGTGCTTTTTTGTGTGAGCTGTGGCCATTTAGAGCTGTGAAGGCAGGATTAGTGCTGTGAGGCAGTGAGCAGCTTTCATCATCTAGCAGCTTAGCACAACATCGCCTGCATCCAACCATCCAGCTGCAGCACTGAGTCAATTCTTTTACATTTAAAATGAAGCACTAATTACACTTTCACAGCACTCTTAGAGACTTTTCCAAAGAAAATACTAACCCTGTACAAAGTTAACCAAAAACCTGGATATCTTCACCTTCAAAATAAAAGTTGTATCTTACCATCAAAACCAACATGTTTCAAGTGACACAACTTTTACTTTGAAAGCGAGCAGTTTCTGCTCCCACTTTGCTTTGTACTCTTTGCACGACTACTTAGCGAGTAGTTAGTGAGTGTTTGCAGACATGTTGCCATCTTCCATGCCAGCCATGGCTCAAACGGTAGTTTTGCCCCTGCACCCTGTGACAGCTGTAAACCACTCTCCAACTGGCTGGAGAGTTGTCTTTTTTCCCCAGCAACCACAAGCAGTCGGGGTCACTGACCGGTCTCTGTGTATGTGAGTGTTACGTATTAAAAAACTGGTACACTACAAAGCAATGACCAGTGTTAGTTAAAGTGATGGCAACTGTTTAATGACACAATTTCCTCTATATCAGAGGAAATGATATCATCTCACGGTGCTCTCCTATTTCCTGTTTTCTTTCCCCTCAACTGCCAGCCAGTGATTGGCTGGTTGTGGTTAAAAGGGACTTCTGTCTTCCTACTGTTGCCTTGTGTTGCTCGGGAGGCGTGGTATGATCGTCGAGGTTCTTTCTTTTCGATGTTGTTGGGTTTTTACCCTGCCACATATAAGGTACATTGGTGGTATATAATTAGGGGTTTTGTGTCACGGATCAATACACAAAATAAAAATGCCTTTAGTGATGTAATCCCAACCCAAAGTTCCCGAACCCTCACAAAGAGTGAGTGAAACCGTCTCACTGGAGTTTTAATTTGACGGCACTGTTAAACAACTCCATGTAATTCATATCCACAGAAGAAACTACGGCAACACGCATGGCTGAAACATGAAGCCGGCGGCGGACCTCAGCTTGACACTGTGTAGGTTGATTTGGGGGAATTCACAGCAATAAAAATAATTTCAAAGGTATGAAGCAGCTCCAGCAAGTGTAAGCCATCTCTGGAGCAGATATCGTTTTATATCACAAAATACGTATGTAAACATGGAGCTCTGATGATAGTTAAATCAGAGCGCGCTCCAGTCCATCACCTCGACCTTTTCTAAGCATGTCCACTTTTTCGTCTCCTCGTCCCTCATTATTTGTCCTCCATTTTCCTTCCAGCATCTTCCTGCTTCTTTTTTTCTTCACGTCTCTCACCCTCAAGCACCGTCTTCCTCTTCATGTTGCCTCCTCCTCCTTTCTCTCTGCCTTTCCTTTCATTTACAATCCTCTCACCACATCCTCCTTGTTAACATCCTCTTTTTTTTTCCTTCTCATCATCTAAAGCTTTAGGCAACAACCTCTTCCTCAGGCTCCTCTTCCTTATTCTTCCTGTCCTGCCTGTTTTTGCCCCTCCTTCACTCCATCATCATCATCTTCCTTCTTTAACCTCTTGCCGTACTACTCCCTTTCTTCTCCTCTTATTTTTTCTTTTCATCCCTGTCCTTGTAAAATCCAGCTGCATCCCCGAGTCTCTTTCCTCACCCTGTTTTTTTTCCTTGTTGGTGCTTTTGAATCTCTGGCCTCCTCTTTCCTCTTTCCTACCCATCCTCTTCATCGTTCTGACCAACGCCCTTCATCAGCACAAACAGAGGCTTGTTTTGAGGCTCAGCCATCATTCGGTGGCGTCTGGTCACTTCCTGCAGCAGGCAGCGGCAGCAGCGTGTGCAGCCGGTGACCCGCAGCGACTCTGCTGAATAGATGCAGGTAGTGTTTTGGCAACAGTGCCACTTGTGAAAAGAAGACAGAGAGAGTAGTTATTTTTAGTAGCAGCGAGGATCAGTCGACAAACTGGCCAACACACGTCAACAACACTGAGCGATGCCAAAAAAACCCAACACCACCAGAGCAAAAAGACATGACAGCCTGTCATCCTGTGCAGCGTTTCCATTTTAAGTCTAACATGTTCACCGTCAGGCTGAACAGAGAGACGCGGGAGGAAACGTGAGGAGAGGAACACAATAGGTATGAAAGTAGATGTGAGTCATGTGAAGTGGCCCTCTGTCACCTGATCTCCATACGGCTGAATGAAAACAGTTCACAGCAACACGTCGAAGGCTTTTTGAACCCGCCCCTGGCGTTAGAAGCTCTGGGGGAGAGGGTCTGAAAACACTCTCAATCACATTCAGATGACGTTTGGAGTGGTTGCTGTGGAAAATAAACTAAATGCTGTTACCTTTGGTTGTTTTGATGATGAATTCTTATTAAAAAGGACCTGTTCAGCTTTGCCTTTTTGTTTTTCTGCCATATAAATGCCGTTCCCATGGTGGATATTCAAAGTAAAAATGGCAAAAGTTCCAAGTTATGAGTGTATGACAAAAGCTCGGGCTTGATGGACTGTTTGTAAAAGATGGAAATAACGCAAAGGTCTGAAAAAAAGTGTACATTATGGCTGTATTATTTCTAATAGCCAGCAGGGGGCAGCTTCTCTGGTTGTAAAAAGCAGCTAGGTTGTTTCTAGTTGGATGAACCGACTTCTCATCTGATCCTCGCCGCAGTACAATCTTTGGGTTTGTGGTCTTTGGGGTTTTAGCTCCTATAGAATAAAACGTTGTGTTGATGTTGTTGGGATGACCGAGCAGGGTATGCTGCTGTGTGGTCTCACACTGAGGCTCCAAGAATAGGACTCCCGAAAACAGCGGACGGTCTCTTAGTGACTAAGTCCATCTTTTAGGCTGTCTGTTCTGTCCACTCTTGAACCTGTGTGATGTCACTGAGACCACGTGTGCCTGAAATGGTCATCAGCAGCCCAGAGCTTGTGCTGGGAGCTGACTGAGTGTTTGAAGGAGCTTTTGGCTCACGGGATTGCTGTGCACACACACTGGCCTCATTATTACCAACTTTGATCGTGTTTAATGCAAACACCCACCACTGGAACAGGAGATATACGACAGGAAGTGAGGAAAAATCCACTTCACCTTCAGCCCCCCGGTTTTGGCACCTTTTCCAAATCCTGTTCTTCAGCTGCCGGTTGTTTAATTTTCATGCTGGTTGGATAGCAAACACTCATCTCTTCTGAGCTTATTTGAAAACCACAGGAAGTGCTGTGGTTGCCATGGCCACACTCAGTAGTGAGCTGGATAAGTTAAACAACTGTCTGTCCAGAAGAAGAGAAACGTTTCTTCCTGATCTCACTTGTACGTTTGTTTCTGCGAAGTGTCACCTTCTCTGACCTTTGCCCTCCGAGCTGCTCGTCGTCTGTGGCGATGGTGACATGTTGCCCTCGACTCCCTCAGCGTGCAGCTCGCAGTTTTGTTTTCTCTCCACACAGCTCCTTTAACCAGCAGGAGGCCGTTCATCAATCTGTTCTCTCGTGATGTCACCAACCCCGTGTGTCAGATTGTTAATAAAACATGAAAAGAGCCTATTAGGGTTTCACCAATGATATCTGTTCTTGTTTGAAGGGCTGGCACATAACAGTGGGTGCATAGTGGTGAATAATTAGCTGGCTAAAAGATGATGAATGCTCACCTGCCATGGAATTTCCAAACAAAAAAAAATGCAAACGGCAGCATCTGCTCGGAGGCTCATTGCATAGCTAAAAACACAGAGACTGCAGTTTGATACAGTTTCACACCCAGCAGGAACTTTTTACCCCTGGAGCCTCTGGTGTGTTTAACATTATAAATAACAGAGATAACAAAAAATACAAACTTTGTGCTTTCTATTAGAAAATGTTTTATGGAGCATGAGAGTTGTGATGGATGTCAAGTAAAAGTTAATCGCATGAAGCTGAGGTCTTCTGACCTGGATGAAAAGAGTTTAAAATGAAATACTCTGAAAGTGATTCGTAGTGATGGGGGGTCTGTGTGAAGCAGAACTGTGTGGAAGTTGGAGAGCGCAAATCATTAAATTATAAAATATGTTTCTCATTAATCATTTTTTAACAGCTTTTATGTCTTAAATGTTCAATTTTCAAATTGTGAAGCAATAAAAGTGCAAGAAAAACTTCAATGCGTCCATTGTCCATTATATTTACAAGGAATTGCAAGTTTATTCTTTTAATTCAGTTGAATTAAGCAGTAGCAGTTCCCACCAGCGTGTACTGTAGAGTAAACTCTCTGCAGTATGACAAAGAGAATCGCGGTCATCAGATAAACCATGAGAAGCACTTATCGACTTACCTCCAACAGCAGGTGAGGCAAGTGAAAAGTGAGAAAATTGTGTAAAGATGAAAACTAAAAAGGCAGCAGAAGAACATATTGTGTGCTAGTGTTTCAAATGCCTCCCAGACGGTGTAGTCATGCCCTCCCTCGCCTCTGCGATCGTCTTGCGTGTGGAGTGCAGGATGAGTAATGTCCAGTTATAGTGAAAATTGGAGAAGACCTCTGCAGCGGGAAAATCGAGTAAAAAAAATCACTCTGAACTTTCTTTGAACGCCACTTTTTCCCCAGAACTGGTCTGAAAAAGCATGCTTTTAAAGACTGCTTTACTAATGTGACATTTCTTCTTTTGTTATTTGGCTTCATCCTCCTTGACACACACACACACAGCCATGATTCATCCTCTTCAGAGGGAGCAGAGGGCAACGATGCTGGACGAAAGCGAGCCAGCCAAATGATTTCGGCTGCCTCCTGAAATAGACCTCCAAACTGCTCCGCTGCACAGTCGCTCCTCGGGGCTTCCTCGTGGCTGTCGTTAAGATTAATGACGCTGGATATAATAGTGTTGTGATATTGATTTCTATTTTTCTGTCATACTACCTTCTAATGAATGAGTTCGCTCTCCTGCGATAAGACGAGATGAACTTTCTGAATCCCTGAGAGGTGATCAAATTATGGCTGTGAGCAAAGAACAAAGAGCAGGTAAAGGGCCGAACACTGATAGTGGGGAACAGGCCACGGAAACATTAAGAAGTTAGAGGGTTTTTGGTTTGGATTTGTGTCGGGCAGACCTGAAGATGCGGTCATCTCTGTCAGATCTGTGATTGTTTCTGTTGGACTGAAGCTCAGTAACGGGTCTCTGCTGCCTGATTATTTTTAGCTACGCTAGCAGCATGGCTCTAGGGATGGCAACGCCAGACTGAAACTCACAACGACTGTTGGATGGGTTTCCATGAAATTCTGTACAAAGGAGGCAGCATCTAACAGCTCATTTTCATCAATTCAAGTCAGCGCAGATAAATCTAGAAATAATCGTCATTATTAATGGGAAAATAATGCAAAATGTGCATCAGAAGGTCTTACAGCCGCAGTTTATTCCTCAGGATAACAAAAACCAAAGCTCAGACATCCCAGAGACACAGAGCGACCGAGCAGCTCAAACATGACACCAGCGTGGAAGCGCTAAAAACTGCAGTTCCTCTCATGGCCACTTGAGGCTCTAAAAAGGAATGAAACCGCATTAAAATATCCAACTGAACATGAGAAATAACCCCGTTTACAGCCTGCTGCAAGGATTACCAGGCTGAAGTCTTTTACGTCTACCTCCTAAAATTTCAAACCTTCTAAAATCTCAGATTTATTTTATATTTCCTTCTTTATTTTTTATATATTTTTAGCTTAAACATGTTCTTTGAATTGTAGTGGTTCGGTATCAATGCAAGTAGATAAATAGCCACTAGTACTGTGTTCATATATGATTAGACTTCTGATTTCAATAAATCAAATCAG
>VUQR01023452.1:39975-50216 GCA_015108515.1 Hemichromis elongatus | reverse complement strand
TTTTCTTCTTTATTTTCTTTATATTTTTAGCTTAAACATGTTCTTTGAATTGTAGTGGTTCGGTATCAATGCAAGTAGATAAAGTAGATATATATATATATTTAATTGGATGACTGGGCAGGTCACGCCCCCACAGGCGTGTGGCTGTGCTGCGCGGGGGTTTTCCTCTCACAGCCGACGATGAGGATTTGATGCACAATAGTGTGCTGTCTCCTTTGCATCAGAAAATGTTCAATAAAACAGATTTTTAAAGCATTATTAAGAAAGATATTTTCCCAACAGTGAACTTGAGATAAACACAGGAAGTTAGCAAAGTCCGCTTGTCCTTGGTTGCGTTGCTGCTGCTGTTATTGGTCGAGTGGCCTCTTTGATTTGACCCCAGCTCTTGCAGCTGCTAGCCGTTTGCTGAGCTTGACTTCAGCCTCTTTAGGTCACTTCAGTAGAATCCTCCACGTTTCTGCTGGAGTCAGAGGAGTGACTGCTTCGACTGGCCGACAGCTGACTGGAGTCACTGAACCGTGGAACGTGTTTGTGCCGTTGGTGCCTCTTGGAGAAATTTAATGGAATTATCCGAAAACCTTTTCCAGAAGTCTGTGTTTTAGTTTTGGTGAATGTTTCCCATTTCATTATTCACGTTTCCTATTTTTGGAGGTCTGTGTATTTCACACAGTTTATGGATGCAGTTTGATAACCGAGCCTGCACAAACTTGGGGCTCCACGCTTTCATTGGGGTGGGTGTAGGTCACACACGCCCCCCCCAGCACCAGACCCCCCCGGGGGAGGGGGGGGGTGCCCCACTATTTGAGAAGGACTGCTCTAAGGTCACTGTGCTGCTTTCTCCCTTATTTTTAAGGCCTTTATGGTTCCCGGAGGATGGGCCCTAATGTTCACCACAGATTATTCCCGGTGCCACACAGAGGTTGATCGTCATGGCTTCCTGTGAATACCTGAACAAAAATGGCAGAAAATCAAAGCTACTCCATGTTTTGCAGCATCACATGATAAGTTTGTTTTAGAAGTCACTGCAGCACTTTAATGTCACCTTTCATTTATTTGCCCCTGACAGTAGAAGACCTTCACCCTGCATCAGTGTAGAAAACCTCCTTCATCACGTTGTGATTCTCCCATTAATCTCTCCGGGAAAGATGCTTTGTCGACGTATATTGACGTGCAGGCCTTTTCTCTCCTGCTCTGGTGATGAAAGGCGACTCACTGAAAAGCAGAGATTCTATTCTTGTTAAGAATTTAGTTTTATCTGCAGTGTAAATAGAGCCGCAGATCTTGGAGGGCTTCATTGTTCATTAAGCCAACAGGCAGTAATGGTTTATTTGGTGTGTATGTTTTCGGAGCAGCTCTGCTTCACTCTGCAAGAATAAAATGTTAATGCTTTGTTTGCTGATAAGTAAATCTGCAGAGGGAGAGATAACAGCCTATTACAGGGGAATTAAAAGACGAGAGTGTGAGTTTTTATTTGTGCCTCGCTTGAGGAGTACTTTTCATTCCTAATCATGGACACAGCGGTTCACAAAGCAAAGGTCCAGGTTGATTATTCACCTCTCCACTGGTCAAACTCTCTGATTAGGTCACTCATGAAACAGCTGGAAGCCCTGGGCCTTAACTGGACCTTGTGTAGAAATTATTTAGCCGCTTTGAAGGTCAAAATTCACTCAGAACCAAAGACTGTATATAAAAGATGGAGGTAGTTTAATGGTATTGCTTTAGATCTGCATTTGTACAAATGGCCAACACGGGGTGATATGTGTGGTTGCCAGAAAAATGACCTTACTGCTTACAAGAACTAAAAACACCGTTAAAACAGCAACACATAAACAAATAAGAACTAAACAAACCTGATCAAACAGTGGATAATAAGACAGGTACAATACACTGTTAAGTAATGAATCAACAGTAGGGATATAAACAGCTTTGCTGGTTTGGTTTTTAACCCCAGTTCCTCTGGTAAAGATTTCCACCACTGTCTGGCTCTAACAAAAAACTTCTTTTTTCTTTTATTTCCTTTTGCGAAGAACAAATCTATCCTGTAGGGAGCAGCAAACACATGTAAGGTTTAAACGTGGTTAATAAGAACCCAGCAGGTGGCCAGTGTGGTGAATCTGAATGTTCAGTGTCTAGCGGGTTCGTCGGTCGTATTTACACCTTGCTCACACGTCCAGTCTCAGAGCTGCAGGACGGGAGGTGTGACGTCAGGGTGGCTACAGCTATCTTTTATTTACAGTCTATGATCCAGATGACGGTAAATCTGAGTTTTTGCTTCTTTATTATTTGCTGCGTGTTTTCCACCTCAGCCTTGTTTCGCCCGAAGCCTTGTCTTATACTAAGCTGCTTATATTCTGCAATTGTTGTTTTGTAGTGGCCTATTCAGATGTCAGTGCATAAACCCCACATTCTACCTCAGGCCCCGTCAACATCTTCAGTCAGCTCCAGCAGTTATATAACCGAGGCTGACAGTGCAGCGACATGCTGAGCGGGATCCTTTTATTTTTACAGTTTTCCTACAACTACTTCCATTTCAAAAAAAGAGTTGATCTAAGTGTTTTCACTGGGATAACGTGATCTTTTTGACTTTGATTCCTCCTGCGTCAGCCGACACCCAGGGGAGCAGCAGTGCTGCAGGAAAAAATGTAGGATGGAGTTGTGATGCAGACGTTTTACGAGCTAGGCCAATGTAAAACTTCATCTGTAGAAGGCATCACGTGTAAAACATCTGGGTACAAAAACAGCAAACAAATACACAATCAAAGGAAGGCGCTGTGATTCCTATTCATTATAAAAATACAAATGTTTTTTAATGACAGCATCTTGGCTCGAGCTGCGTGGAAGCTGGTGGTGTGAGCGATACGTGCTTCCTCTTGATTTCCACCTGGCATCATCCTCTGTCACTTTGGCAGGTTTACAGATGTGCACAGCTGGGCAGCAGAAAAAGCTCGCTGCTTCTATTGATCACCTCCCGATGTCTGATATCATTTCCTCCACTTTCTAACACTTTCTAACATACAAGATAAAACTATCATCTCTAAAATGCTCTGAATCCAAAGC
Source organism: Hemichromis elongatus (assembly GCA_015108515.1). Classification (NCBI taxonomy): domain Eukaryota; kingdom Metazoa; phylum Chordata; class Actinopteri; order Cichliformes; family Cichlidae; genus Hemichromis; species Hemichromis elongatus. Next base: position 47,159 of record VUQR01023452.1, on the reverse strand, counting down.
ATCACCCAGCGCTGTTCTTCATTGGTTCCTGGGGTTTAGGCCAGATGAGTGAAGGGACAGCTCGTTAGGTCAGCACGCTGTGGTCTTCAAAGTTTCAAATTTAACTGAGATTCGTGAGTAAAAGCGACATTTTCTAGGATCTCTAAGTGTTAGTAAGTCGAAGCCTGGACTGATGGTTCGACCTTGATTCCCCTCCTGAGAAACGCTTCGTGTCCTCTGAGGCCGTGGATAGACAGCCTTCTCCTGACGGAGCTTCTGATCTATATTTAGTAACTTCTGTGTCAGTGATGAAGTTCATTTTTCTTCTGCCTGATCCTGCTTTGGATCAAATTGATCTGGTGTCCAGAGGGCGTCTCGGTGTTAGACCCCCTCAGCCTGCCCTACAGATGGCTCGTCATGGCTCAGGATAATAATCCAACTACTGACTCTATCACTTTGTTCTGACTCTCAATCTTCTGCCATCAAACTTATGTTTAGTCTGCAATGGTTTGCTGCAAAGTTGAGGCACACGTGCATCTCTAATAGGAAACAATGCTGCAGGTCTGTCAAGAAGAACAAGAAGCACCAGAAGCAAACCTGAACGAAGGAGTTAATATGTGAGCCTATTAATGCCCACCATGCCACCAGCTAAATAACAAATCGAATCCAGCTTCAACGGAGACTTTGATATGAAGCAGAATGAGATGTGAAAACCTTTGACCTCACCGGGGTTTCCCTTTCACGTCTCTGTAAGTGTTCAAAATAGAGCAAAAGTCAAATCATAGTTCTGCTTTATTCTGGAGATAACTGTCGTTTTCTGTCCAGAGCATCGGTGTTTCAGGGGACGCCCCCGCGTGGCAGGAATCACAGCTACTTCACTCTGTGTTCAGTCACACACCACAAATACTGATCAATATTTCTATTGATTCCTCTCAGTTTCAATAAAAGATAAAGGCGCCAGAGTAAAATTCGCAGCTGCTTATGCATCCATCGTCTTCAGGCTGGAGTCGATGATGAGTAACTCACTGTCCAGAGGCTATTACTCATAATGACACAAGGAAGAGGCTGAAGCTCTGACAGCCTGATGGATGGATGTTTAAAGGTCATAAACCTGCATAGACTGAATGAAAAACATGTACACTGATCACCTCATCTGTCATCCTGCTGCTGATTCTCACTCACAGTTGGACACTGAAGCTGTTTTATTTCATAAAAATGAACAAAACACCCAGATAAGTATTCCCTGCCCTGAGTTTCACAGGCCAAGTGCCTGAAATGTTCTCAGGAAGCACCCGAACCTGGAAGCACAAAGTCCAGACTCCTCACACTACATGGCAGAGCACAGCCAGCTAGTTTCCTTAAAGGGCTTCCTGCCACCTGCAGGTCAAACATATGGACCTAAACTCTTCTGGGTTAAATTGACCGTTTGCTCCGAGTATAACTTTTGACAAATCTGCTCAGCTATTTTTTTGGTAACTGGATTTTTGTCTGTCAGGAAAAGAGCAGCTGCGAGTAGGTTATTTGTTTGTAGCTGTCATACATTTACACTAACCTGAGGCTGATTCATCAACCAGCTGTCATATCTCACCCTGTTCATCCCGTCTCTGCCATCTCTCATCCAACCAACCACGGCTATCTGTCCAAACTCATTAAGTGCACCAGCCAACCGTGCACACGGGGAGAAGGGCAAGTCTGAAAGGTGGCCAGTCAGATTACTCGTCTTAACTTGATCCTCCTCAGTCATATTAATATTCAGACGTGACTTTTATGGTTCCTTATTCTGCTGCTCGGCTTTGTTTGCGCAAACACACAGATGAAAACTAGAGACGACGGGCTGAAAAAAGGGGGCGAGTATGACCTACAAATATAAAACATGTTTGTTCTTTGATTGGTGGAGAGTGAAGGTGGCTGACAGCTGTTAGCCGAGTGCGCAGCCCGGGTGGAAATGGGACGAGGACAGGAAACAGAAGGAACGGTGTGTTTGAGGCCAAACTCAGTCAGGACCGTTACAATCACAACATGTAATCTCTTCGTGGCTGCGTCGGGTTTCTCTTGTGTGCTTGAAACGATTGCAGTGGTTACCGCTTCTGCTGCTTACATTTGTCATCCTAATCGACTTGTAACAACCAGCCGGTTAATAAAGGGCCCACATGCAGCACGTCCACAGACATAAAGCTCAACTCGCTGGGTAAATTATTATATTATACTATTATAATTACTGTTCTATATTTATAAAAGTATTAAATATTAATTAATACTACATTAAATTAACTGTAAAGTGAGTGTTTTTGTATTTTCTTTGAAAGTCGGTCAGTCCTGGATCCATATATGGAAAATGTGAGGAAACCCTCACTTTATGGATCTCCAGTACAGGGTGGTGGTGACAGGGATTGACGTATTGTAGCCTGGGGCTTAGTGCTAACTAGCAGATGCCAGTAGTCCAGAACCAGTGGGATGGCTACATCCATCTTTTAGATTTGCTGGTAGAAACCCTGCGTTTCAATACCTTTTTTACAATTTCTAAAGAAAGACTGGCACAAACAAGGCTAAGCCATCAGATAGACGGAAAGCTTTTTTCACTTTGAGGGGTTTTTTGCAGCACGTAGCTTACGGTCATATACGAAAGACCAGGTTTTATGTATCCAAGCTGAACTGGAGGATGGAAAACCAGTTGCAGCTTTAGTGGCCATTTTGCTAAATGTAGCCGACGAGCAAAGAACGCATGCACACACACACGAGAGAGCGGTAGGAAGCATGAGCGTGTCTGTAGGGGAGAACGAGGCAGAATACAAGACCAGAGCGAGGTGGGGATGACACACATGTAGCTGTGGTGAGTAGCAGCTCGATGCCTCGGGGTTTGGTGCCATTTGGTGCCTGTTTGGACCAGCAACAGAAAACACACGCACGAACACACAATCACAGACGTCCACGTGCTAACACGTCCGTCCAGAAACACACTCGGGCCTGGGTGAGCTGTGTCTTACTAACACACATTTCGCTCAGTGTCCTAATGTAGAGCGCCGCGAGCCTACGGGCAGACGAGCAGGGAGGTTGCTGGTTCCCATCCCTCACACAATATGGCCTCAGACCCCCCCCCCATCACACCATCGCTGTGAATCATGTATTTAATGAGGTGTTAAGAATGTGCGCACACTTTTGGCCATCTGCACAGAGTCCACGTGCAAAACGGTGCAAGTAGAAATCACTGCACTGTCGCACCATTGTCTTTTTCTAGGCGCCATTAGTCCCTTTATTATTACTCTGCTTTGAGTTTCTCATTATCACATTGCTTTGGCTGCCTTCTCTTTTCTCTTAGACACAGTCATTATGTTGGAACAAATGTTGACATAGCAACAGGGATGTGATACGGGGATGTTTTAAGTTCTGGAGTTGCTGCGATGTTTTAATGGCTGCTAGATGAAAATGTTGGTTGGGGGTCGAAATCGTCCTTCAGTCCAAACAGCTGCACAGGTTTTTGTCTCTGCCTGTTGAATACGACGCAGGGAGAGAAGTCCACGTTATGGCTCAGTCACACTAAATTTAAAATACCACCGAAAAATACACAACCTTCTTCCGACTAAGGTTTCTATTGCATGGACTTTTTCCACATTTGTTGATCGAATGCAAGTAGTTGTGGCAACCGTGAGATTCTCACTTGACCGAGGATACGGCGGCATCTGGACCGGAGGAGTCGGGGATCGATCCCCCGACCTTCCAATAAGCAGACAACCTGCCTCAAGGCCTGAGCCGCCCGAGGCGGTCGGGCTCAAAATCCTCGTCTTGTTTTTTCGTCTGTTTTGTCTCTAATGAGACCACCAGTTAATGTCATGTTTCATTCAATATGACCTTAAAAAAATTTGTATCTGAGATCACAAACTCAACAGGAAAGTGTTACTGAGGTCACAAGTCATCCGGTCAGCTGGGGGGCGCCGAGGAGTCGGCCCAGCTGGTCATACAGTGAATCTGTGTTAGTTGGTCCATGTGGTCACATATGTAAGTGTGTTTCTGGCTTTACTGGAGGACAGAGTCCTGTCCAGTCTGTTCAGAAGTGAAGTTGTACCTGTACTCTTTCATCTTCATAACCTTCGACCCATAACTGTGAACACACTCTGATTCATCACGCTGTGAACCGTGACCAGGCTCATCAGCAACAGAAGGCACGGGAGCGGAACCGAGCGAAGGGTTCGATCGCGTGACCTTGGTACGCATCTTAGCACGATAAAGAGGTCGTTCGGTTCTTAGTTCATGTCCCATCACATCAGCAAGTTTAGGCGACACTGTGCTGACCACAGTTCGTCACGTGCTTCTAACCTTAACCTGAACCTGAACCTGAGCTCAGACTTAGATTATGAGGACAGGCAGGCAGGTTCCCACAGTGTGCGTGTGTACACAGATTTATGTCCCCACAACATGGCTGAGAGTTACACACCGACACACACACACACACAATGAGCAGGTGTTGCCCTGATGTGTGTGTAATTACTGAGCTCCACAGTTAATCACAGAACATTAATAATTACAGCAGAGTGATACACTGACCTCCTCCTGTGTGAGGAGGTTTGAAAAAGCTGCATGTGTGTGTGTGTGTGTGTGTGTGTGCGTGTGTGTGTGTTCCTCTGTGGCTCCATGTTCAGAGCTTTATAAATCAGTTACTTCCACTTGCTCAGCCTGTGTTATGAACTACAGCAGTCTGCAGTGCTGTAGCTGGAGGCTACAGAAGCCCACAGGGAACATTTACAGCAGAGTAAAGACTAGCCAAATAGAATGCCCTTCTGATGCAAAGACTCTGTTACACAGCTGTTAATTTACTTTACATTAATTGGACTCCAACACCCTCTTTGGTGCCACCTGCAGGCTGTAGTGTTCATTACAAGAATGATCATTTAACTTTTTTGGAAAATAAAGGGCGCAGGATGAACTGTGAAGATTTTAGAAACAAGGAGTGACCCACCGTCACCTTATAACACCCAGTGCTATTTTATTTTCATAATTCGAACCCTTAATGTTTCTGCTTTTCTTCCTTTGGCCTCTGCGATATTTCATGCGTCCCTGGAGCAAAATGAGCATTTGTTGGTCTGTCGGTTTGAAAGCCGTCAGTGAGTCAGTGAGACAGTCAGGTCAGTGAATCATCTGGCCATTCTTCACCCTGCTCCTCCTCCTCCTCCTTCACGTGCCGGTGTCAGACCGTAACACCGACCTCGTCTCACTGGGAGTCGCTGCCTGTTGTGTCACCCTGCTGCACGCTCACTTCCTGTTTGTCGCGGCGGTTGTTTCCACCGCAGCCTGCCGTGTTCGTGTGGTCATCGGCCCACAGGGAGAGATTTAAAATCTCAGCTCCTCTTACTTTTATATTTTAAAAAGGTGAGATGTGAAGGAACGAGTGTTGCAACAAGACAAAAAAAACTTTTTTGTGAATTAAACACTGGAGTGCAAAAAACCCACATTTGTGCGTGTGACGTGTCAGTCACAAAGAAAACGGCCAATCTAAATTTAAATCTGCTGAGCTGAGAGAAAAAGAACTCACTTTTGTCAACAGTGCCCTTAAAGGTACTGCACTGCACTCTTGGCACTCAGAGCTGGTGTGACATAAGAGGATGTGGGGATTGGGTGAGATGGAGGCAGATGATTGGCTGCAGTGACCACTAAAGGAAGCTGCTGAAAGAAGAAGAAGAAGAAGGCTGCAATTTTGCAAAAACTGAACTTTGAACATAAATTTAAACAGCTGTAAAGTTGTGTAGAGTTTATTTATTGTCTGGATTGTACCTGTAGGGACTGAAATCCAGTCTCCGCACCCTCACTCTGAGATTTATGTCAACAGATATCAGCGTGTAAAAGAAGGTGTTCTCCAATAAAAGCCAAGTTCTGGATCAGACGAGGAGAGCTGATGGGCCGTGTGGGTGGATGGATGGGTTCTTCTTCAGTGTCAGAGCTAGCTAACTGTGACGTCTGCATGCAAGTAGTTAAGTATTAAATTGAAGGTCATAAAATGAGGGTATTAAATTGTCTTTGAGCGGAAAACAAAACAAAAAAGTGGAGGTGCAGCCCAGGATCGACTTCGTGATGTGAATATTTCAGGACTCCTGCTCCTGTGGGAAGCTGCCTGCCTAACTGACTGATTGTCTTTATATTCTGTGTCTGTTTGGCTCGTTGGTGGAGGCGACTGGTAGTCGTGGGAGGACAGCAGTTGAGAGAGACGCAGTGTGTGTTATTAATTACAAGAGAGTGTGCCTAAGCTCGGGTGTATCAGTGTGGGCTTGTGCAGGAAGTGCAGTCATTGCTTTGACACTGTAACCTGCATAAATCAGATTTCTAATCATCGTCTGTGAGTGTGTGCAGGCACTGGAGGTTGCTTCCAATCAACTTAGTGTGTGTGTGTTGGTATGTGTGTGTGTGTTTGTCTCTCCCCCGGACTCATGTGGTTTCTCAGGAAAAACAAGCTGCTGCGCAGAGCCAAGGTTTGCATGTGAGTGTTGCTGTGCTGCAGCAGGTTTATATGTGCTGTGCTGTTCTAATCTAATTCCACGGTGTGACGTGTTGTTGTGGTTGTACAGGCAGATTTTTGAAGGATCATTCTACAGTACAGAACGCCGGGTTGTTTTTATAATGGCATCCAGTCATGTTTGTACATTTAAAACAGAAAGTAGAGCGCTTTAAGATCGATGTATCCTATTGGTTCATAAAGTCCCACAGTGACACCTCAGCTGCAGTGTTTTGGCCGCTAACCGTGTTGGTTTTTAGAGACGGCGTGCTCAGCAAACAGCATCCATAAACAGCATCCACAGACTGGGTGCATCCCACATGCACACAAATCTGTTAATTAGTGCTAAGAAACATACAAATGTGATGCTAGAAATTCACCCGCAGCTCGGACACTCAACAAAGCCATATCACAGCGACAGCACAAAGGTGAAGTTCATCAGACATTTTTAGCTGATAGGCAGTGAGATGCCTCGCTCTGTCCTCACTGCTGCTGGCTTTTACATTGTGCATATGAAACTTATCGTCCTGGATTTCATAGTCGAGAAAATCTATGAAGATCTCTGCGCGACAGTCTTTTTCCTGCAAGTCAAGCTTAACAACACTGGAGGAAAAAATGCAATATTTTAATTTATTTATTTCTTGGTGTGCATTAACACTGAACGGCTCACACTCACCAGTATCAGTTTCATCTTATACTTTAACAGGACAAAGTAAGATCTGCAGCT
>VUQR01023452.1:10294-31747 GCA_015108515.1 Hemichromis elongatus | reverse complement strand
GCCATCATCATCATCATCCGTCATTATTTCTGCTACCCTGGCAGGGCTCGGGCCAGGACTCTCCTCTTCGGGTTCTTAGGGGATGTTGCTAACACCGGGTCCGATAACAGGCACCACACCCGCAGTAGATGTGCTCGGTGTGAGGTCTTGCAGCAAGCATGACATCTCAGGGGAAAAAAGCACAGAAATAAGGGACCGAAATGTGCGCTGCTTTTCGGTCTGGTTACTACCGTTTATGTCAGAACCGGTGCATATCGGTACCCATCCCTAATTGTGTTGCTGAATTTCTGGACAAATGAAGTTAATAAGTGTGTACTTCTGTTTAGTTTGATTCTAGCTGAAGGTGCTCTGGGTATATGCACAAACTGACCTTTGGCTAAATGTCCTTGGTGCTGCATTAGGTCCCGTAATTTGAGTGAATTTTTGTGACGCACCTCATTATTACAATAAACGAATATAATTATAATTCATTCATAAAAGAGTCTGTTAATACATAGCAAATAATATCCCTCAGGATAATGAGAGTATTGTTTTTACTCTGCCGGGCTGGTGGGTGGGTGGATGGACAGGCGGGGGGGCTGCGTGGACGGGGGTTGGACGGGATGGGGGGGCTGCGTGGATCCATGTGGAACCCCATAAATAAGCTTTCAACTAGACGACTGTTAGCAGCTGCTGTCAGGGCAAGAATGAACACTTTACCTGAAACATCAGAGACACGGTCACTGGAGTGCAGGTTTGGTGATAAATGTTCATTGATTGGGACCAATGGATGCTGAGGAATCTCCATCCTCTGAGACAGGAGATGTGTTTTAAAGCTTTAGAAAAGGCTGATAGACCTTAACATATCTCTATGTGTAGATGTTTCAAATTAAAAGCCCCTTCTATTGTGCAGGGACTGGTTGCTTGAATCACAGGCTAAAACTGAACAAATAAATATCCGAGTAGGCGAGGCGCTCTCAGTGTGAGGATTGGTGGAATTATCCATTTCCTGATAAGCAGAAAAGTAATCACTTTAATCCCATACTAACCAGAAATATCTACAATTTTCTGTTTTTGCCCCTTTCCTGTCTCATCGTCCGTTTTCTATTTTTGTGCCTCCGAGTGCTCATGTCATTTGCAAACAGGATTTTATCCCTTTTATTCAAATGACACACACACAGATGTATCTTATATTAAAAACCAACAAAGAAATGAGCCTAATCCAGCTGATATCTTGTTTATCTTGTTTATAAAGTGCTGGATGTCCCAGAGTTTCCTGAAGCTAAATGAAAATGAATCAGAAGTGATTAGAGCGGAGCCCCGGGAGTCTCTTCCCATCCTGCGGCAGATTCTTGGCCGTCTCTCAGCAAAGGTCAAACAAACAGAGAGAAACATGAGTGCAGATTTTCACAGCCATCTTTCTCCTGACAGGAGTTGTGCAGCAGTTTTCTTGTTCTGACCTTCTCAGCATCAGCTCGGGATATTTTTTCTCTTTATATTTTCTCTGTATTTTTCCATGTCGTGACGTTACGTTCGTGCACTGCAGGTTAAGTCCTTGGCAGACTCCATGGACGACTCCCTCACCTGCCAGTCCGGCCGTGAAGACTCACAGGAAGCGGGAGGAGATGGAGAGGAGGACGATGAGGAGGATGAGGAGGAGGGAGATGAGGAGGAAGAGGAGGAGGAAGAAGAAGGGGAAGAGGATGAGGAGGAAGACGAGGAGGAAGACTATCGACAGTGCGCATGGCGCAACACCACGACATCTTCCCGACGTGCTGCGGGCCGGACGGGGGGAGGAGGGGGGAGGGCAGGGGCAGGAGGAGGTGCCTCTATGCACGAGGACAGCACCGCTACCTCCTTTAGTGATGTCACTCTGTACATGGATGAAGGCTGCCTCCCCTCCTCGCCGCTTTCCCGTCCCGCCTCCAGCTCCGATACAGAGTACTGGGGAGGAGGGGGAGGAGGAAGTGCAGGGGGGAGAGAAGACAGCAGGGAGACAGAGGGAGGCAGCAACACGAGCCGGAGGAGCAGCACCCCCTGCACAGAGTGTCGAGGCGAGTACAGAGGCAGGGGTGGAGGAGGAGGACATCTCCCCGTCCTGACCATCGAACCGCCCAGCGACAGCTCCGTGGACATGAGCGACAGGTCAGCAGAACTTAAACGTCTCGTTTTACTTTCTGGATGAACTTGTTCAGTATCTGCATGAAAACAGACTGCAGACGCCAGCATCCTCACCAGGGGGCGCTGCAGAACAGAGTCGCGTGCACAGTTGAAACACAAAATACCTGTAAGACGTTTGATATTATTCATTCGTTCACATGAACACATGAAGTCCACATTTAAAAGGTGAGTGTAGCGTCCGGCTCGGCACTGCTGACCATTAGGAACACTGCAGGAAGCAAGCCTGAAGGCTAAGTTCACCTTTTAAAGGTGGTCTAAAGGAAAGAGAGTTTATTAAAGTGCCTGAACCCTGCTGTGTTTCTAATGAAATACTTTTACTCATACGTTTAGAGACCCAGTCTCTAGCTTTACTTTATATAACAGCAAAATGTCCATTCTGAGGCAGGCAAATTCTCATCTGGAAGCCGTGCCTGTATTTTTCTGTTCCACGTCCTTAAAATCCTCCATTGGGTTGATTGGCTGATTACCACTATGTGCTCCACCAGAATTAGGTGACTTGAAGATGTGCCGTTGTAATTCATTGTATCGTTCCCATCTTCAGGTCAGAGCGAGGGTCTATCGGACGCCTGGTGTACGAACAGGAGCCGTCAGGAGTCGAGCGGGGAGGAAGTGGGGAGAGGGATAGGAGGGGGGTGGGAGTGGAAGGTGAAAGCGGAGAAGATGAGCGAGGAGGAGGAGGCGGAGGAAGCAGCGAAGCCGAATCGCCACAGGGAACCATTAAACACAAACCCAACGGTCGCTCGGTCGCCACGGCGCAGGGACAGACTCGCAGCCCCTCAAACGTCCCCCTGCCGATGCCTTCGGCCCGCACCCTGCCCTCGCACCCGCTCCCTCACCCACTCCAGCACACCCACCCTCACCCCCACCCTCACCCTTCACCCATCCCCCACCTCCCCACCATCCTCGACCACCACCCACAGTACACCCAGCATCACATAATGCACATGCACCACGGACACGGCGGCAGCCCTTACATGCAGCACGCTCACCACTTTGCCCAGCACCACTACCACCACCTGCACCATCAACACCACCACCTCCCCCACGGTTACCCAGAACCTCCTTCTTCTCCACTGCCATCTCCCGTACCGCCCCTCACACCTCTGTCCCCCCTGCCACCGCCGCTCACGCCCTCGCCGCTGTCCTCCTCCTCCTCTGCGCTCCAAAGCATGGAGGCGCAGCAGCAACACCACGCTCACCACCCCCACCTCCACCACCACCATCTGCTCTGCTCCGACGGAGACAACGAGAGCGTCAACTCCACCACCACCAACTCTAACGATGACACAACGGTCAATAACTGCAGCTCCGGCTCCTCGTCCCGCGACAGCCTCCGAGAGCCAATCGGAGGAGCCGCACTGGGAAAGCAGACCTATCAGAGGGAGAGCCGTCACAGCTGGGACTCGCCTGCGTTCAACAATGACGTGGTGCAGCGGCGGCAGTACCGCATTGGACTCAACTTATTCAACAAGTAAGAATGTCTGCAAACCTGATGTCAAACACAAATCACAACATGGAGGGAAGTGTCTGCCTATACTGTAGCAAACAGAATACCATATGTCGTATGTACCATACTCACATATGTATATCATATGTAGGTCCACGGTCAGGGCTGCTTAGACTCAGACCATCTCTTCTTCTTATTCTAACAACAGTTCAGAGCCTTATTGGTTGTAGTCTTATTTTCAGGCTGGGGGCTGGAGAGCAGCAGCATCATTGAGTTTCAATGTTATTTATACAGCGCCGAATCACAACAACAGTCCCCTCATATGACCCCCTATGAGTAAGCACTTTGGTGACAGTGGGAAGGAAAATCTCTCCTTTAAAAGGAAGAAACCTCAAGCAGAACCAGGCTCAGGGAGGGGCGGGGCCATCTGCTTGGGGTGAGTGGATAAAGACATGCTGTGGAAGAGAGCCAGACATTAATGATAAGTATGATTCAGTGCAGAGAGGTCTGTTAACACGTAGTGAGCTCTGAACTTCCTCTGAGGAAGTTTGCGAGCCATGTTGTTGGAATGTTTCATTCAGCATTATTGATGCCTTCGCAGATGTGTAAGTTACTCGTACTGTTGCTAGTAACAGATCAGATGTTAGCATTCCTCCTGAGCCTGAAGGATGTGGCCTCCATCATCCCAAACAATACATTTAGTTTGATTTGATGGCTCTCTTCCACCGAGCGTTGTCCTGAATCTCTCCCCTCACACCCAGCCGCTCCCTTCCTGAGCCTGGTTCTATAACAGGTTTCTCCCTGCTAAAGGGTTTTTTCCTTCCCTCTGTCACCAAGTGTTTGACTTTTGGGTCGCTCGTGTAGTAATCTGAAGGTTGATGGTCCTGCATGCCAAAGTATCCTTGGCCATACTGAACCTGATGCCCAGAGATGAAGTGCTTGTATGAATGTGTGTGAACAGGTGAATGAGGCATGTTGTATAAAGGGCTCAAAGCGGTCCCTCGTTTATCGTGGGAGTTATGTTCCAAAAATAACCCGCGATAGGTGAAATCCATGAAGTAGCCAACTTTATTTTTTACAACTATTATAGATGTTTTAAGGCTGTAAACCCCTCATGACACACTTAATCACTTTTCTTGGACACGGATGAATTTTTTCACACTTTTCTCTCTTGTTTAAACACTCAAAGTTCAAACCTTAGAAAAATAAGTTCATTATTACAGAATGAAACCAAAGACACCGCGGTTGACTTTGATGCTGCAAAACGTTTTGTCGACATTGTTGTGTTTGTTATGGAGAAAACTTACAAACATACAGTACAGACCTTCAGAGTCACTGCTAGCGATCAAAGGTTTATGTAAATTTGACAAGCTGAACGTATTCTGTACTGTACAGGAGACACGGCACCAGACTGATTGACAGTGGTCTACAGCCAGTCAGGACGCAGAACACAATGCACTGTAAAAAAAAAAATAAAACAGCATGCAAAATTGTGCAAAAATAATCTGCGAAACAGCGAAGCCAGGAAAGGTGAACCGCGTTATAGCGAGGGACCGCTGTTTATAAGAATCAGTATATTTTACCGTTTATATAAAATAGTAAAAGGAAACTCCGGTGTAACACTGTGGCGGAGGTGTGGCCTGCGGTGGCGTGCGGGGAGGGCTGACGCACCTGCACGCCATCCGCAGGCCACACCTCCGCCACAAACACATACTCTGTCTACTCACAGATTACTCTGATTTTTACCACTCCTGTATCCTGACTGTGTTATGTAAAAATGGCTGCTAAGAAACATCTTAAAGGAGAAGGTGGTGACATTTCTGTTTGCTTTTCTCTTTACATGGTAGATCTGAACATCCGTGGATGACAGATGATGCTTTTCAGAAGCTCTGATTTCCACTTCATCATTTTGTCTTTGTAATGCAGTGCAGCCTGAGGGGCTGAAGACAGCACTGCCATCCAGTGTTGGTTTTTAACCTGGTCCCTCGTGTACGGAGAAGTCTCTGGACTCTGAATGTTTCACTGAAATAAAGTCTTAGATGGTTTTTATGTATCAGAATGTTAAAAAGCCAAAATATTAGATTTTTCTTACGTCCTGTTAGATCCCAACAAAACATGAATATCTCTGTTTATATGTTGTAAGAATAATTCAAATGTATCCCTAATGAGCATGTTTGAATTTGATCATTTCTGATTTTATGAGATTGTTTCCCTGCATTTCACTGATCAGTGCTTTATATGCACTGATATATCCACGAGTCCTTTGTAAACCAGGTGCAAACAAGCTCAGACTTCTCAGCAGACTGCTCAGCAGCACAGAACAGAGCAGAAATGATGACAGAGCAAACATGAGGGAGAAACCTATAACGAGACGACCAATAAAAAGAATTTAAGTCACCGAGCAAACAACTTAAGAGGGTGTATTTCCTCTGGTCTGCAGGAAGCCGGAGAAGGGGATCCAGTACCTGATCGAGAGGGGATTTGTGTCAGACACGCCAGTGGGCATCGCCCGGTTCATCCTGGAGAGGAAAGGTCTGAGCAGGCAGATGATCGGAGAATTTCTGGGCAGCCGGCAGCAGTTCAACAAAGACGTCCTTGAGTGAGTGCAAGTACCAAAGTCATTCCAATGAATGTTTTACTGTGGACAGGAGGCTGCATTTATGTGGGTACAAGGTGGGCTTACCTTACTGGTAATTATTGAAAACAGTGAAAGTTTAGGTTTGACTTGGGTGAAAGGCAACCCTTCACGGGGTGAAGCAGAAACAAAGCTCCAGTAACCACAAGCATGGGGCAGCACAGTCTATTTACAGCCAGGAAGGAAAGCTGGCAGTGAATGTGTTTATCATCAAGACACAGAAACATCTGACAGTAATTAAACTTCTGTGTCCAGTGACTTGAGTCGGTTTTTCCAGATCTTCTCAGCCACAGCTTTCACGGTCTGTGAGAAAGTACAGGCTGAGAACATGTTTTGAATCATATAACAGCGTTTCCTCAGAATAACTTCCATCCCATAAATGCATCCATGCGAGGATTTGTATTTTTTATTGATATTTACAGAGAAAGACTTTAGGTAATCTTCAGGATTTAGGACTGTTTTCAAGAGAACCGGTGGGTCAATAGGCAATGATTTTATATCTTATCTTAAACGTACCATTCTCTGGAACAGGTAAGGCCAGCAGTATGAGCCGTGATGTAGCTCAGTGAAACAATAACCACCTTCATGGGATTGAATCACAGGCTTAAACCTGAAAGGACTGCATTAAACCCTGAATCCTGTTTGTGGATAATGGTCAGCGTTTTCTGTCTCTTTCTTTAGCTGTGTCCTGGATGAGATGGATTTCTCAGGGATGGATCTGGACGACGCTCTGAGGAAGTTCCAAGCTCAGATTAAAGTTCAGGGTGAAGCCCAGCGGGTGGAGCGGCTGGTGGAGGCCTTCAGGTATTAAACTGCATTGCAGAGGGTTTGAATCAAATATCAAAGGGCTGAGTCGTCTGTGCAGTTTTTGATGCTCTCCTTTCTCTCGCTCTGCAGCCAGCGATACTGCGTTTGTAACCCGGTGCTGATCCGGCAGTTCCAGAATCCAGACACCATCTTTATCCTGGCCTTTGCCATCATCCTCCTCAACACAGACATGTACAGCCCCAACGTGAAGCCGGAGAGGAAGATGAAGCTCGAGGACTTCATCAAGAACCTGCGTGGTCAGTAGAGCAGCGTCCGTAATCAGTCTGATTGTGATGGTGTTGGTGTTTGTGCTGTTTCTGTCTGTGACTCAGCAAGTTCAGCCAAAATGCTTGATGTCAGACTTTTTTGAGAATGACACATTTTTGTCTGACGACGGCTGGAACAAATCTGACTAAGCATGGCGCAGACAGTCGCTGAGATACAATCCCAGACAGCAGACAGCGATGTGGATGAACTGAGGAGAGGAAAGCACTGGATGCTAAAACTGGAGTAAACATTGTCGCTGCACAAAAGATGCATGTCAGAATTTGAACTCTTACTTGTGCTCCCAACAGGTGTCGATAATGGTCAAGACATTCCCCGGGACCTGCTGGTGGCGATCTATGGAAGAATCCAGAAGTGGGAGCTTAGGACAAACGACGACCACGTGTCCCAGGTCCAGGCGGTGGAGAGGATGGTGGTCGGCAAAAAGCCTGTAAGACACTCACACACCCCGAGATGAAAATATCTGTTACACTGCACAAAGGTTTCAGGTGCTAAAGGTAACGTGAGGATGCTTTTAAACACAGCCCCATCATGGATTTTATTTATAACTTAGCTTTATAGCATCAGCAAAGCTTTCGATTTAGCGGTCGAACTACCTCAGTTTTGGAAACGAGTTTTGGGTAGTGACCAAAAGAATGAGGTCACCAATACAAGCAGCAGAAATGAGTTTGCTTCCGCAGATGGATGACATGTCCCTTACAGCTGGAGTGAGAAATTCTAGAGGAGCTCAGAGCAGCTCCTCTACTGGCATGTTCCACTGGGAGGAGATCCCAGGGCAGAACCAAGACACGCCAGAGAGGTTATATTTCTTGGCTGACCTGATAACCCCTGCTGCCCCAACGTCCCAGCTGGGGAGGGACAGATAGACAAATGGATGGATGTTGGATGGACGCATGGTTGGATGAATGGATGGATGCATGGTTGGATGGATAGACACATTGTTGGATGGATGGACGGATGGATGGATGGATGCATGGTAGGATGGATGGGTGGGTTGACGGCTGGATGGATGGATGTGTGGGTGGTTGGATGGATGGATGGATGCATGGTAGGATGGATGGGTGGACGGGTGGGTGGATGGATTAATGGACGGTTGGATGGACGGTTGGATGGATGGATGGATGGACGGGTGGATGGATGGATGGGTGGACGGGTGGGTGGATGGATTAATGGACGGTTGGATGGACGGTTGGATGGATGGATGGATGGATGGATGGATGAATGGATGGACGGATGGATGGATGGATAGATGGACGGATAGATGGATGGATGGATGGATGGATGGATGGGTGGACAGATGGATGGATGGATGGATGGATGGATGGATGGATGGATGGGTGGACAGATGGATGGATGGATGGATGGATGGACGGATGGATGGATGGATGGATCAACCAACAGGTTTCATGAATTTCATCTCTGTAGAATTTCAGTAATCAGTTTCAACTTGATACTCTAAAGTTTAATGTAATTAAATATAATTACTGTTGTTATTACAACACTTTAGCTATAAATAACTAAGCGGCATCAATAATAACTCTTTAAGTGGCATAAATCTGCTCACACAGTTATTTAGTCACATTTCAGGGATCAAAAAGCCGACATGCTTTAACATAAATCATTACATATACCTACAGTTGTGCTCTATTTTATCCCTGGCTCATTTTTAATACATAATAACCTTGGACTGATAACGGGGAAGGTCACAGAAGTGTGTGCCTGTGTGTGCGTTGCAGGTGTTGTCGCTCCCTCATCGCAGGCTGGTGTGCTGCTGTCAGCTGTTTGAGGTTCCTGATCCAAACAGAGCTCAGAGGAGCGGCGTCCACCAGAGAGAAGTCTTCCTGTTCAACGACCTGCTTATGGTAAACGATGCACTCTGTGTGTGTGACGTTTACACACAGCGATATAAAGTCACCAGAGCAACTCGCTAAAATCTAAACCAAGGTTGGGTTTCACTTTGGATTGAGCTTCTGGTCCATCAGTTGTGGATTTAGTGGAAAACAGAGTCATTTAGTGTGATTTCGCAGACTGTGTGTTTGTGTTATTGGACTATTTGAGGACCAGTGTGACGACAGATTCTTGCACAACCTTAAGATTTACTCACATGTGAGATAAACGGATTTTTGCATCACTGGAGCACCAGTTTATCCCATAATGCCCTGCTCCTGTTTAAGCAGTGCTCCAGAAATGTCAGGAAGTCTCACCGAGTGGCTTTATGAGAAAAGGCAAAAAAATAAAAACAGGATTTGGAGTTTTACCCCTCAGGTCTCATGTTTCTCCACTAAGATTTTAAGTTTCAGGTTTTCTTCACTGTTTTCATCATGCACGCTTCAACATGCAAGACCTGAAAACTGCAGACACGAGTTTAGAGTCGAGTGAGCGAGCGCCGCATTTAGCAGCTGAACTGGAGTCAGTGGAAAGACGCTCACTATTTGGCCAGTATTTGTTTTCTGGTCAGGCGCTGGTTGATTTTTGCTGTTTTTTAGGCACTGGTGCTAAGATTCAGCTGTGGAATCAATATCAGCATGAGGTCCAGGGTTATCAGCTGGGAGAGCTTGGTTCAGATTTGGACCTTTGAGCTGCCATAACCAGGAGCCTCACATGTGGAGATTTGTTTGTTTATTGCTTGTTTTCGACACATTGCCTGTCGGTGTCTTGGTGTTTGTGTGTATTTTCATGCAGGACATCTTCTCACCCTTTTCTTTACCTTCTTTTCCCTCATTTTCATTCCTCCTCCTCCTCAGGTGACAAAGATCTTCCAAAAGAAGAAGACTTCTGTGACATACAGTTTCAGACAATCGTTTCCTCTGGTCGACATGCAGGTCCACACTTTCCAAAACACCTGTAAGTACTGCTCTCTGCCTCTGCTGCCTCCTCTCATCCATCTTCTTTCTATTTCTTTTTTGCACTTGCTTGGATCTATTTTTACCCAGCAGCCAGCAGGCCCACTGAAAACACACACATGCAGATATGCACGGAACACATGGTGCTGAAAATAAATGAATACACTGATCGCTGCACACGTGTTGTCTGTATGTATTTGCCAGCTCATTTTTGCTTGGTTTAAGGATATTTCCGTATTTTTGCTGCTGTTGTCGAGCTACTCAAACACTTTGTTCTTTATTAGAAACCCAGAATCTGAAAATGCTGATATGATTTTCAGAGTGAATCTCTGTAGAATTATAACAGTTTACAAGTCCTGAAACTTCCTGCTAATTTTGTGGCAGCTTTTCACATAATTGCAGGTCTCTTTCCGAGAACGTCCTACGTAATTTGGTATCACTGATTGCAGGGGAAATGGAGAAAGTGTTAGTTGCCTCAGTAAGCAAATACCTGCTTGTTAACTTCGTGATTTAAGAAATAAAAAAGAAAGACAACAGTGAAAAATGTCTAAACTAATGTCTATCCGTTTCCTTATATTATTTCCATATGAACAAAGGACTTGGAGATATCTCATCAGTTACAGTAAAGTACCAGCTAAGTTTAAAAATTAGAGACATGCGAAATTAAGCTTTCTGGATTTCTTTAATCATAATGTCGGCCTCTCCGTCCATGCTTTAGGACGAGGCCACGCGGCAGCAGGTTTTCATTGTGTGATCGCTGTACTCACGGCAGAATGTAAGAGAGGTTCACAGAGGTTTAAAAGATGCAGCGTTAGTACTCAAGGGCTGTTGTACATCTGCAGTGTGTACAGTATGAGGGGATGGAAAGTTGCAGTGATGTAAAAAGGGTAGTGATCCAGCATATCCACATCGGCTTAAGGAGACGAGGCGTCACCCTGCGAGGAGCCTGTGTCGCTCAGCGTGTCAGCGATGCTTCAAATGAAAACCTGTCCCACCGTCACAGCCACTGGAATGCATCAGGAACCGTCCTTAACATAATCACAATACATCTAATATTTTGCTGGAAAACCAACAAGGCACAAATGCCATCTTTAGGTTACACCTCTCTCATCCTTTGGACTCGTGAAGTCGACTTCTTGCAGTTGGTGCCAGAAAACATCCAGACACAGCCGTCAGGTGGCTAATAAATAACGTACGTGTCAGCGAGACACAAAAGGGGAAACGATAAATCCATAAAGATAATGGCTTAGTGATGGCAGTCAAAACACAAAAACCAAAAGAACATATTTTTATTTCTTATGCAGTCAGTGGGTTAAAAACTAAAACTGCTGCTCATTTGTAAAAGCTTGACCAACATTTACACGGCAGGGTTTTGATGCTGTGGCAGCTATGCTGTGTTTTTAACGTTGTGTCGTTTGGTACAAACGTGACACTTTCTCTGGGATTTCATATAAAAAAACAAAAATTGGAGATTCTGTCCTAGTTGGAAATATTCTCAACAATCTGTTAATAATCACTTGGCAAAACATTATTTTACTTCCCTCTCCAATTACAATTATCTGCCAGCCGTTTCTTTGAAAGAAAGACACCGTCAGTCAGCGCAGCACCAACAACACCAACCGCCCGTTTCAAAGCAGCGCGGTGGAAGCACATCACAGGATTTCCTAAATATACGTCTGTCAACCTGAAAACGAGGCTGCTTGACAACGTTTCTGGAAACGTGACTCATTCAACCAACACATTTTTCAATAACGACGTTAACACAATCCAATAGAGTTATGTTTGTTTGTGTGTGTGTGTGGGCGTGTGTGGTTTCCAAGCCTCTGCTTTTTCAGCAGCGATGAACTGGCTCTCAGCTCCACGAGGCAGATTGGAGTTGGAGGTGTTTCAAATCTGCCTGAGCGCCTGTTAACAGGATCCCTCACTCAGAGAGAGAGTTCGGCTCTGAAATTACATACCCACCACTTTCTTTCAAAGAGCCTGTATGTATAAATATATACGTGAAACGATGCAGAACCTCCCACAAAATCTCAGCCGACACAAAACTAAAGCCTCATTTGGACCCTTTAAAGAGATCTTAACAGCTAAGTGATGTAGAAGCATCTAGAAAAGCCTACACCACCACCGCTGCTGGGTGCAGCTAAAAGTGCAGCTGAGCTGTGTCTTACACGCGTGCACCGGGGTTTCCTGAAATCCTCAGATTATGGGAATCAGTCTTCACCATGCATGCTCTAGTGCCTGTGTCAAACATGGGTCTCACACTTTTTGAACATTTTGAATCCCCACTGCTAGCATTTTGCCAGCTGCCATGATATTATTCATTATTTATTTATTTATTGTTGGAGTCAGCAATTGTCATCTTCAAATGAAAAGTGTTCAAACAGTAAACAAGTTAAAAGGTTACACTGTAAGCCGTATTATTTGGAAGAAAACTACATTCAACAATTCTCCAGAGGACAAAGATGGACAGAAAGCTTCATGACAGTGAGGATGTTAGGCCAAGCAGGCAACGGTGGGCTACAGATCCTTGTGTTAGGA
This sequence comes from Hemichromis elongatus, assembly GCA_015108515.1. Lineage (NCBI taxonomy): Eukaryota > Metazoa > Chordata > Actinopteri > Cichliformes > Cichlidae > Hemichromis > Hemichromis elongatus. The sequence continues at coordinate 19,032 of VUQR01023452.1, read as the reverse complement.
AGTCTGTCAGTCTGAGCTACTACACCCATAACTCCAGTAACCAGATGCCCGAGTTATAAAAAGTAACCCACCTCACAGTTTTTTGTGTCAGGCTTTAAACGTGTTTATTTCTGCTGTAAAATTGGACATTTTACAAGACTATGGGTCGGTCTGCAGGTACTGGCTCACTGCTAGATCCAGCATCAAGTGGCTAGTAGAGGAACTGCACTGTTTGGGACTTTTTCAGCCCCAGTGGTGGCCAACTGCACACCGAGCATCCTTTGGTGACTCTCCTTGTCATACTGGCTGAGGGACAGCAGTCCTGTTTTACAGAGCACATTGTAGCATAAATCACAGCCATAACAGCGAGAACACTGTGGTCTGCCTCTTAGTTCTGCTTTGCAGTCAGTAGTCAGGGTTAGACAGTAAAAAACACTTGATTTGGTTTAAAAAAAAAAAAGTGTTAAAAAAAGTGGATTAAAATGTTCCACTTTACAACATTAACCCTGCACTTGATGGGTTGGACAAAATAAACAGTTTCATCACTCATGTAGAAGTACAGCTATTTGTCCTAACAAATGTTCTGATGAAGGTTGAAGTGCTGATTCAACTTTTTTACTGAAGTAAATGTGAAAAAGTATAGATGCTGAAATGTAAAAAAGGAAAAGAGTAAAGCCCTCTTCAAAGGGCATTTAGCCTACTGATTGAAGAAACATACAAGCAGATGTTGCACAAACTCTCCTGGCTGACATCCCACTTCGTTTTGTCCCGTTTTCCTTCATCACCCCCAGCTGGTCACAGCGGACGGCTGCCCAAGGTTTCTTCCTGTTAAAAGGGAGTTTTTCCTTTCTACTGTTGCCATGTGCTTGCTAGTAGGGGATTGTTGGGGTTTTCTTTGTGCTAGTGTTGGGTCTTGTATGAAGCACGTTGAGGTGACTATTTGTTTTGATTGGGTCATCTAATCATCACTACCTTAAATTGCTGTGACCTTTCTGCTGTCAGTGATGTAACCTTACACTGACCATGAACACCACAGCTGCTCTGCACCAGTCCCACATAGTACATTACTAAAACTAACCGGTGTAAACCTGCCTAGTAATTTCATGCAACATCTAAATTACAAAATATTAGTTTCATAAAGCAGCACATCTGCTCAAAAATGCTAAAATAAATGAGGGCCATAACATGTAAGCTTTAAAGATCCAGTCTGTCAGATGTCACTGAGCAGTCCTTCCTCAGCAGACACAGGTAGTGTGGCAGACACACACACTGTGTGACAAACTGCACACAGTGTGTGTGTCTGCTGATACGTTGAGCAGTTAGAAACGTTGCAATTGAAACTGACGCATTAGCATTAGTTACAAGATAACTAATGCTAATGCATGCCAATTGGTTCACTGAGGATTTACAACAGTAGACAGCTGTTGTACCTTAAAAAAGAAAAAAAAGATCTAATGAGACAGTGGAAGTGTCTGTCAGAGCACAGCAGAAACCTTTGTGCATAAGAAGCAGCTGCTTGTGGTGGTTGAAGGTGATGCTCTCAGGAGGCTGTATGTCTCACATCATGGAGGCTTTATGGTGGCTGTTGTCATGATGTCATCAGAATAAAAAAAGATTACTTAATCTAAATGACCTTTTCTGTTGCACAGCTCCACAGAGCTTCACTCATTCTCGAGGGCGTTCCCGGTGAAATGAGGATATATTAGAAATTCTCCTGCGTCGCTTGGGTAAAATCAGACTTCGCCTCTGCACATCTCACGATTATGCAATCTCCTGTCATCCCTAACACAAGCTTGTGTGCATGTTTTCCAAGACTGTACTTCTTCAGAGATGCATTGGCAGCAGACTGGAGCTGTTGGCGTTTCAGATCTGCCTGCACCTGTTAACAGGAAGCCTCGCTCAGAGAGAGAGTTCAGCTCCCAAATTCAGAAAGAGGTTGTTTGTTATGAGCCGCCCACAAACTCAAGGCTTACCTAACAGGGACATTACACACCTGTAGGGAGCCATAAGATTATCTCTGAGACTCTCCTGGCACGCATGGATAAAGTCTGCTCATCACACACTCACATTATCACTGAAACAACCTCTGCAGCGTAACAGGAGTCAGGTTGATTCTCAGTGCTCAGCTTTCTCATCGCTTCTGCTCTAACCTGGCAGCGATGCGGGCCTGTGCAGTGTGTTTCTTGTGGCAGACTCCTGCGATGTGTTCAGCAGTGTTAACCAGTAAAGAGACTATGGCTCGTTTTTATGGTTCACAGGGTAAAAAAAAAGCTCTTTACAGAGACAAATATTTATGATTATGTAAGAAATTTGGTCAGCATTGTGTAAGGTTCTATTCGAATCTTTTCCCTTAACCAACTATACCAGAGATGTCAAGAATAGAATAGTTATACGGTTGTAATTTTCTTTAGCTTCTGTTTTTATTTCGATTTTAAGTTTGGTTTCAGAGTGGGCTTGCTCATTTCAGTTCAGGACGGGATCAGGCCACAGAGAAGGCTCATGCAGAGGGTTGGTGTGAAAGAAGGTGATGTTGTGGTGACCCCTAAACGGAGCAGCAGAAAGTCTATCCCCTATTCAATCACGTTAACGAGGACTTTACAAATACACACAATAAAATGCAATCAACAAGCACAAGAAAAAAGATTAAAAGTGAATTAAAAAACGAAAACGAATTCTACACGTACTTTAAACAACAAGCTATCAGTTTAAAGCCGTACTAGACAAGAAGAATATCCAGGGTGACTAACCAAACCAAACCAAAGCCAAAGCTGGAAGAAAGCTGATGATTCTTGGTTTGCTCTCACATGATCCTGATATTTCCAGCCATAGAGCAGGAGTGGACGGCCGCGTGAACTGGTGTGATGAACATCAAGCTAACTGATACACAGCCGTGACATCCTAGTCTCAGTAAACACGATATTTACCATTTCTTATGGACTCTTTTTATTTCCCAGCATTATTATGGTTAACTAAATCTAATCTTTGGCAGCCTTGTGCAAAAAAATGAAAACTGAAACTGTTGGCTGTAGTTTTCCTGAGACACAGATGGTAATATTTTGAGCTGTCCTTCTGTTCCTTACGCTGCATCTGACTGGATTGCATCACATTACATTGTGTCACGTATAAGTCGGTTGTTCCAGCGTCGCCTCGGAGCTCGTTCAGTTGGTGCTTGTTGTTGTTGACAGTTCTGGTTCTCCAGTTGGAGCTAAATGGGTCTTGGGCGCTGATGACTGTGACCAGGACAGATTGTCCCATGTGATTCATCAGCACAGTCATGCCTCAGCCGCGTGGGTGTGTGTTTGTGTGTGCGCACGCCGTGTGGGAGGCAGGTAGGAAGGTTTGTGTGTGCATGTGTGTACACAAAACTTATTTTCTCAATCAGATTAATGCAGCCAGTACGGAGGGGGGAGGCTCAGAGATCAGCACGTTGTTTTCTGATGAAATTGAAATAACACAGACTGCTACGAATACCAATTATTAATTTTCAAAGTAAAGGCTGTTAAATCACATAAGTTTCATTACTGAACAAAATTTACAGTCTGTCAATCAAAGCAGATTAAAAATACATCATGTAATGCGCTTTAAGATGCATCCAGTTGCTGCACATCTGCAATGCACTTTGGAACCCACCTCCATCCCAGCTCCTCCTTTTAATGCACGTCTGCCTCCGGCTTTCCATCCATACATGTTGAGGGTGCAGGAGCTCCCGGGGCAGAGCCACACATGAAATGTGAATTACTTTACATCCGTTTGTTTGGCAGAGCTTGGAGATGTGAGGATGTATTTGCTGGAAGGAAATCGGTGCAAAAAGAGACCTTTAAAAAAATCAATTGGATCCATCCTTCAGGATGAAAAGTCACTCATTTTAGACTCCTACTATGAACTCTACTTTAAGGGAGCGTTACTGTCCACTTCATCAGAGTTATATTCCTATTCTCAGCTCTGCAGGGACACTTATGTTATACTGCAGCCACTGAGTTCTGTTCACAGCAGGCCATTTTACCTGCCTCTCAACTGTGTCTCCAAAAAATGTCCAGAACCAAAAAGAAGAAGAAAGGACACCCTGCTCCCCTCGAAGCACGCAGGCATGCAGCAGCATCTTTTTTTCCTCCACCATCATCACTATAGATTTTATTTAAATTTTAATTATGCTCTCCTTACATTCAGTATTTTGAACATTTATCAAGAGCAGAAAAAAATATTAAAGAGGCGCTCTAAACCGAGGCGCAAACCGGTTACTGACAGTTTATTAGACACACCAAGAAAGCTGACAAAGGAGGAGCTGCGCTGGTGTTAGCTAAGCACAGAGAAAATACAGTGGACAAGGAGCAAGAAATGGAAAATGTAAAAGTGGGAGATAGGCTTGGATTTGTAGGTGAGAAGCTGAGACTGAGACCAAAGCTGGGGCTGGGGTTAGAACAGAGCAGGGAAGAGCGGCGAAAGGACAAAGCAGGTCTGGAAACTGGAGGTGGGTGAACCAAAAGAAGTGCAGACAAAGGGAAACATGAGCGATTAAACAGAATTCTGATGAGCAGCGATAACAACAGATGGCTGAACCAAGACTGACTGCTGATGCAGAGATGACATTGTGCTGGTGAGCTGGGCCTTCAAAGGCAACGGGATTGCTGAAACAGCTGCAGCTGGTGGCACTCGGTCCCAGCTCCAGGGTACCCACCGCAAATCGTGTAATCAAACATAAAGAAGGGGAGCGAAAATAGAGGGCATGGCAAGAAGTCCTCTTTAAATACTGTGAGACCGTTTGAACTACACTACCATGGCACAAATCTAACCTGATGATGCTGACAGGTGCGCCAAAAGCTGAGTCATCTAATTTATATCACATACGCTGCTGATTTTTTGCAAAATTTGGGGGTCTGTGGTGGGGCGGGGTCTGTGGTGCCGTGCGGACGCACCTACACGGCATCCGCAATCATGCCCGCTGTGTTAAAACACAGGGGGTTGGGGAAAGTTGTAAGAGTTGTGAAATGTGGTGTGATGCATGTGCAGCTTCCAGCTGAGAGCTGCAGCTGCGTGAAATAAAGATGACTCTAAACACCAGTCTATGGACCCGCCACAGGGTCCTTTTACTTTTTTACCAACTATTACAGTTTAAGTTAATGAACAATCAGCTCGTGGCACTTTACAACCCCCAACTGACCAGAGATCAGAGGACTTATGAGCTGAGGTTACATGTCTTTGTGTTGTGTTTCACTCAGACTACCCTCACGGTATCCGGCTGACGTCAGCAAACCCCGGAGGAGAAAGGAAGGTTCTGATCGTCTTCAACGCTCCGAGCCAGCAGGACCGGGCGCGCTTCACCTCTGACCTCCGAGAGAGCATCGCAGAGGTCCAGGAAATGGAAAAGTACAGGGTGGAGTGTAAGTGTTCCTGTCACAGCAGTGGGAGGCTCAGTGGGACCTTTCTGGTAAATAAAGGATAAGTACACAAGGTGGTATTGAAGCCAGCAGTGGGCACAAAGGCTGTGGCGCCCGTGGTAGTAGATTTAAAATCTGTTAGCGGTGATCGGTACAGGGACAGAAGCAGATACTTTAGTTTGAGCATGTCTGCTGCACAGGTACAAATAACTATTTAATTAAAGTCGGCGAGTCCTGGGCTCTGCTCACAGGCTTCAGACTTACCTTGGCCAATCACAGGTGTTTTCATACACAGCGGAGGAGTTTCAGTAGAAAGTGAGGACGCAACAGGGGCAACAGAGAGCGTTGAGTCTGGAGAGCGGGGTTTGAATTCCACATGAGCTGATTTGGAGTATGGATGGAGGGGTGGGCGGGGCTAAGAGCAGGGTGCTTGGAGCGCTGTTAGAGGAAGACTGGCTATTTTCAAAATCTTTTTTTCTCTTTTCTCTTCTGGATTTGTGCTTACTGCAGCTAATAATCAATCAAATGTTATACCATTAAGGTTCAGGCCAGTTGCCAGGAGTCATGGTACATGAAGAACTCTGACAGATTACACCTTCCCATGCGCAGACTTTGGCAGGCTGCTCCTTTATATTAACAGCCAAACAATTATAGCTGTCAACTCATTTTAGCATCCCTATGTCTGCAAGTACAACACCTTCCAGTATCAGAGTACAAGTGGTCAGTCGATGGGGTTTCTGAAGTTCTTTTCCTGTTGGTTTCAGCAATCGTGGAATGAGTTGCTCCCCCAAGATGAGCAAGAGCTCAAGTATCTCAATCTTGTTCACTGCTGAGAGAGGGAGGGAGTAGGAAATTTACAAATTGATTGGTGGGGTGTCTGCAGCGATGCTGTACCTGCCTGTTGTGGTGAAGAGGAAGCTGAGCTATCAGTTTACCGGTCGATCTATATTCAGACCTTCGCCTGCGGATTCAAGCTGCGCCTAGAGACAGTGTGAGGAGCTCGGTCTTTTAGGAGACTGATATTAGAGCTGCTACTTCTACACATTGAAATGAGCCAGTCAAAATCAGGCCAGGATTCTTCCTCCAAGCCTCCTAGGTGAGGTGGGTTGGGCATGTCCAACTGGGAATACCCTGGTGTCTGACAAGAAGAGCATCTCTGCTTAGGACTGCCCACACCCAGAAAATAGATGGGTGAAAATTGCTGCTGACCCAGTAGCTCCAGCCTGATTGCAATTCTGTTATTTATGTGCAAATTTAAATATTTTGCTGTTATGAATGTATTGTTTAGCCTTTCAAACCTCTACGCCTGACTTCACCAGCAGTAGATAGCGGAGTAAACAGGAATACGGTGAGTTGTTGTTAATGACAACTTTCCCGATTTTCCTCTTTCCTTTCAGCCGAGCTCGAGAAGCAGAAAGGCGTGATGCGTCCTGGCATGTTGACAGGGGGAGGCCAGGGAGGCATGGGCACTCAAGGAGGCGGGGCAAACAGCAGCGGAGGAACCTTAAAAAGTGAGGTGGTGAACGGCACCCTGGGAAGGCCGAGCCTCGACGACACGTACGCAACAGTGGACGGACTCAAGCGCACGGCACTCAGCTCGTCGCTCAGAGACCTCTCAGAGACAGGTGAGGACAGGTGTACGACGCAAGGCTCACCTTGTTCACATGTTACAGATGTGTGTGTTTTTTTCTCTGCGTGTTCTGCAACAGAAGTCCTGCAGCTCCAGGTTTTTTAGTATGATATACTGAGTCAGAGTAAACCTGTGCTCTTATGCAACTGATGAACACTGATGAAATCTAAAATGGTAAAATGAAACTGTAAGATGGAAGTTTGATGTGATGCTGCGGTACTCTGTCTCCACCTGCTGGACAACTGCAGAAACCACAGCATGAAAATGCAAAAGGTTACTGTGGAAACTGTGTGGATTACTGCGGTGATTTAACCAGTCAATACAAATAACAGACCCTTGTGTTATTTAGCACTGATGCACAATTATTTAGGTATGTAAACATCAGGTTGGTCAGCCTCATCAATAAGACGTTTGAACAGCAGAAAGAAGGTGCAGGTGATGACCATATAAGGTTATCTCCTTTTTATGACATCATACAGATCGAAGAGTGGAAAAAACTGTGTTTACACTGAGTGAAGAATGCATGCGAAACCACGTTTTAACCTGCCTCGTTCTGATTGGGTGACAGGGAAGCGGGGCCGTAGGAACAGTGTGGGGTCACTGGACAGTACCATCGAAGTAAGTTGGGCGGAATACAACTTCCCAGCATGCCGCCTGTCACACACCCTGTTGATGCATGTTTGTTTGATTCATAACTTGTCTTTGTGAAAATATTTGTGTACATCAGACGTGAACACTGAAACACGGCTTCATTTGTGTTCACGTGTCTATTTCATTTCACAGTTTAGCCACCGTGTTAGACTCAAAATAGGATCGGCCAGCCTTTCTCTAAAGTTCTCCGTAGTGCTGAGACCTTTTCTGTGAAAGAAGTTAAACATAAAGTGAAGAGTAAAATGTAAAGTTGCTCCTGTACATCATATTTGAAAATGTTAAAATAATTGGGTCTTGTTAAAATCAGTCAAACTTGGGGCCCCATTCGTTAGTCAACTGATTTAAGGATGACTGACAGTTTTGTGGGAGGAGCCAGAATATCATGTTCTCAGCTTTGTATTCAGGGCAGCTTCCATCCTTGGGGTTACAAAACTGAAGGGAATCAGCAAAACTGCTGTTCCTGGTGGCCACTTGAGGCTCTTTAGACACCCGTCTGTGGATGATGTTACAGCTTAATGCTTTAATTATCCGGTGCACGTCTGCTTTGACTGACTGATTGATCTATCTTTCCGTCATCAATAATTAGTTTCCTCTGTGGCAGAAAAGCATGTTACAGGCACGTTACCTTCAGGAGCTCTGTGTGTAGAAGGTGCTGTTATGGTGGGACGGTCGCCTTTCACAAACAGAATGTGATGTCATGAGGTCCAGCTTGAACTGAGCTGGGATGCTGCATTTGTGTTGTCTGTCTTTTAACCACTTCAGTGATTTGCCTGCACATTTGTCATGAAATCTGCATGATTCACGTCAAGGTTTATTTTGTATGGTCTGTAAGACAGAGGTAGAAAAAGGTTAAACTCTTCTCTTTGTCTTTTTCTCAGGGTTCCATTATTAGCAGCCCCCGGCCTCACCAGCAGCGCCCTCTGCCTGATGGAGGTCTTTCCTACAGCCCCATGATGGTTCCTACATCTCCAGCAGCCTACCGGCCACACCGCCCTACTCAGAGCCCCGGTACGGGGGTGGGGGGTGGGCCGGGGCTCTGTCACAACCAGGGAGGGGTCACCACCTCCCCACTCGCGAGCGGGGGAGGGGTTGGGGGCGGCGGA
>VUQR01023452.1:0-10104 GCA_015108515.1 Hemichromis elongatus | reverse complement strand
CCCACTACCCCGCCCCCGCCCCTCCCATCCCCCACCCATCCTCCCCTTCCCCATGCCCCTCCCCATCGCCCAACCTCGGGCAGTCGGACTCGGGAGGAGTTGGAGGGGGAGGAGGTACGCCAGGGGCACAATCCAAGCTCCAAGCGTTGCACGCCCAGTATTGCCACGCCAACAGTGGAGGAGGCGGAGTCAGTGTTACTGGGCACCAGCAGCAGCAGACACCACCCCCACCTTACCATCACCATCACCGCTACCACATGCAGAGCCTCCCGCAGCACCACGTCCTCTCGCACAGGTTCTCCGCACCCCGACGGCAAGGCCCGTCCGGCTGCGCTCCCTCTCATACCCAGCAGCATCAGAGGATGCAACATGGCATCATTCAGCACCCGCGCTACAACATGGCGTCAGGCTTCACCACGCCCCCGCCGCTGTCCCCGCACTCCCCTGTCACCCCCACTACCCCGCACGGACTCTTCCACTCGCACCCCGTGGCGGGGAGACCAGGTGCAGGGGCCAAGCTCCCGCTGACCATCTCACACTCGCAGCCCCACCCCCACGCTCACACACACTCTCACAACCACGTCGTGCACACACACTCCCCGCTCAGCCCGTCCCCGTCCGCCTCCCCCTCCACCCACTTCATCTTCTCCACCCCACCACCCCAGACTCCCTCAGCGCGCCTCGTCACCCAGACGGCTCCGAAACCATATACCCCCCAGTACCCACCGCTTTCGTCCATCCCACCTCCCCCACCACACTCACCCTTGCCACCCCCGTCAACCGCCCCGCTCTCCCCGCACCCCCCAGGGGTGGGGGGAGGCCAAGGGGGCGGCCCCAAATCCAAACCCGTCAGCAGGATCAGCACGGTCGTGTGAGGAGGCAGAAGTCTAGGACAGTGGTGCGTCACCCTGCAGTGAGCCGCCGGGGGGTGGTAGTGAGCAGGAGAGGGAGGAGGAGAGGTGGAGGAGGGGGAGGACAAATGCAGCCGTATGAAAGCGGACGCCTGGTGAGGAGGAGAGCAGTGAGAGCGGGAAAGAGGAAACTTCTCAGCCTGTGTTATTTCCACATCCACTTCCCCCGCAGGTAGAACGATGGATGCAGGTCCTCCCAGAAAAAGCTGCTCACGGAGCAAAAAGCGCCCAGAACCTGAATGATGCCGTTTTCAGTCATGTGAAGATGAAGAAAAAACTCCCACATTGTCCCGGTGTCTTGGTGAAAGCGTCCTCATCTTCCCCCCGTAGTGCCCTTCAGAGGCGAGCTGCGAGGACATGTTTGTAGTTCTTCATCGACAGGGGAAGTGTTCGTGCCACATCGTAAGAATTTGTGTGCAGTTGTGGAAAAAAAGCCGTTCAGGAACCAGACGTGAAGGGAACAGTGCCTGAGAATATATCCCAAGGATTACTCCTGACATCGTGTACAGAGAGTGAGTCCCGGCCGCGTTTTCCAAAAACAACAGTCGTTTTACACCACCTTGTTTTCCGCACAAAAAGCACTCTCGTTTTGGTTGTTGACATATTTACAAGCCATGAGGCGTTACGGAGAAGCAGAGGTGGTTAGCGTTAATATGGTGCAGTTTCTGTGTCTTAGACAGGCATGCATGACCTGTGCAATAGCTAATAAATGTCAGTGTGACTGTGGTTAAACTTCTATATGCAGGGGGAGGGAGTTGTTGTGATTTAAAGCCCCAATCCAGCATTTATTTGGCCATAAGAAGTGAAGAATATGGAAGACTTGACCGTCTAGGAGGACAATAAACTTTCTAAAACCTTTAAATAAGCCATCATAACAAATACTCCAGGTGTATTTTTACCTTTGCAAAAATAACTAAAAGCCTTTAGCGTCTGTGGATTACAGGGTTTCAGCAGGGACTGCTATGCTGTTGTTTTGGATTGGGACTTTAAAAAAATTCCCAATTATTTCCTCATGTAACGGGGATTTATTTGATCATTTGTGCTAAACCTGTGAATGCTGTCCCTTGTTATTAAGTATATATGAAAGCATAAGCCTGAATTTGTCACAAATTATAATATACTCCGATAATATCATACTCCAGCTGTCAGCTGTACTCCATGCTTCATATTGTATGTGACCCTCTGCGTTGCCACAGACGGAGGTTAGGCCGAAAGGAGCCGAACGGGGAAATGAGAGCTGCAGTATCTAAACAAAGTGATGTAACTGTTCAGGTTAAGTTGAATACGATGTAACTCTCTCCAACTTATCAGTAGTTATCTTAACCGAACTGGGTGGGAAATTAAAGGCTTGAATTTACTTTACGAAACCAAAATTTTGACTCAAGACTCGTTTAGTAATTCTGATAAAGCATTCTTTATCACAATGTACCAAAAGTTTATAATGTTTCCTTTTTGTTTTGCTTCAGTGCAGAAGAGTAATCACTAATGAGGCTCCACTAAATGATGTTAAACCTCTTCAGATAAAGATCCTTGAAATCAGGAGACGGAGCCATAAAGAAAATAAATATAAGTACCAGTTTTTTTCTTTCGATACACAGACAGCTATTATTTAAATTATTTCAGGAGAAGGCAGTACTTCTTTTCTTTTTTTTTTAATTACTGATGCCCCCTAAACACATCACATGCAGGTGATGGTAAAGTGGCAGCTATCCAGAGACTCACTGGTGTGTGATTGTGAATGCATCTGTGTGTGTCTAACTGCATGAGCGAGTGACTGAAGTCATTTGTCACAGCAAACCAAAGACGACAATGAAACAAAATTCAGTAAAACACGCCAAGCTATATTTGTAAAAAACAGTTTAAGATTTAGACAATCAGATGGATTTTTATCAGTACTTCTTCTTGTTCAGCTCTTTTTTATTACAACCCTATTAAAGGCATGTTTAAGGGTTAAGACTTTGTTCTAGGTTTGGCACTTAGCATAAGAGGAAATGTTGCGTGGAGGGTTAGGGTTAGGGCACCTTGCTGCCTGGTGGTTGTTTCAATGATGGGGGCCGGGTCTCAGACAACTCACGGCCAGCCGCCATTGTCAGAGCAACTTTATCAAGTTGCAGTTTTATCAAGACTTCGATAAAACTGCAGTAAGATGAAGTCGGTCTGCTATCGATCTGCTGCCAGTCTGTGACTGAATGAGGCATTTACATGTAATCTGTTAGTGATCAGTGCAAATCTGCTGCTATAGACATAGACATACACATAAATTCACATTAACTACTAACATCCAGAGTCAAACCTTATTGATTTGAAATTGAAATTCCTCCACAAGTAGTGATGTAGTGCTGAAGACGGCGATTTAACTCCAGATTGACACAGATGTAGGAGCTTAACCAGAATGCAACCACCACCAGAGATGCACTGCAGCATATGCACGCCTGTCAGCACATACTGACTGATTGACGTGTTGATGTCTTTGTTGCCAGCACACAACAAGCCTTCACCAGTCTGTCTGAGAGGGATTGCAGTCAGTTTGAGTCGGACTGCAACTGTTTGGAGACAGGTGGCCTCCCATGAGGAGACCTAAGGAGGCTGCAGTCCTAGTTTTAGTCTATTGTGCCTGAGTCATAGAATTAAATCTCGCAACCAAGACTATAAACTCTTCAGGTTAGTCTTTACTGAGGTTACCGACAAGTGGGTCAAGAGGTTGTTTGCCACTAAGCTTGATACGGCCGGCCTTTGTTTTGTAACCAGACTAGTTGCCCTTTGACTGCCTTCAGAAAGAAAGCGGGTCTAAGGCGCTTCAGCACCTACGCCTACCTGCTCATTCTCAGATTCCCCTCTGCACTTACTCGGGTTCTCAGCAGTAGTTAGAAACTCTGTTTTTTTACTAAGATCTAAAACAACTAAGAAAATATGATAAATGGAACTTAAGGGTTAATTTCCCACCCAGTCCAATCTGCATTAGTGACTCTGAAAAGTGTGTGAAAAACTCGGAGGGTGAATCAACTTTAATCCTATTTGATGTGTGGCAAAATAGAGAATAAGGTGCCTTCAGACATAGTGATGGTACAATATAAATAATAATGTTCACAAAAGACCTCCATGGAATACAAAGACAGTTCAGCAACTAAACTAATAATATAGTGATTTGTGTCCATTTAAAACAGCAATTACAAAGCCATTTACTGCATTTTTTTAAAAGTCTGTCTGAGGGACTGAGCCACTCATCGCCTTGTTCATCCAACAAAGACACAAAGGAGCCTGAAACCTGGGCCGGATTTCATTCGAAGGACTTGCTAACATCTCACAGGACTGAAGTGCAGAACACGTTTCACTGTCACGCCGCACCGAGTGAAATATTCTTGAACAAACTCATTTTTACACGTTTGCACTTTGAGTTCAAATCTACCATGCCAGTATTGAAGTGTATTTCCTTTCTTTTTTTTCTCCTTTAATCAAGCTCACTGGATGTCAGGGCAGGAGGCCCGTGATGGCTGGTAGAAAGTTCTTCCACCACGTGAACGATTTTACCAGCCATTTGCATTTTTTGACTAGAAAAGAAACTTTCAGTGTTGGTTGTTTGTCAGCATCATATAAATATTTACCAGAGTTTAACTGGTGGATGATGGGAAATTCCTCTGAATGCAAACATTACCAACATATTTTTAGTCTCCCTGTGATGACGTGAATGCACCAACTGTAGATATTAACTGTACAGTGTGTTCTGTTTTCAGTGGGGCCAACAGCATCAATCTGTAACTGAGGTTCAGAATTGCTTGAATTAACAAAATGTGTGCTCTAAAAACCAAAGTTCATCTGGGTTCTTCGGGCTATTCGGGCTTCTTAGGGGGAAAAATAAAACAATGAAAAACTCTTAGTTTGCGAGGTTTGTGGGAATTCCATCACATATTCAAGTCGTTTGACGGAGTTCCTCAGGGAACCATCATGGGTCCCCTGTTGTTTTTAATCTGAAGAACCCCTTTGACTTTTTAGAGTGTGCTACTGATATTATTATCAATATTGTTGTGTGACAAGCTTCTACTAACATACTGTACTCCTTGGGCTGTTTTGTATTTTTAGCATTTTTAATTTTGTTATGTGCTTACAATGTGAGAATTCTTTTTTTCTTTTCTGATTTGGGCATCTTATGGAAGTAATTAATCCTTTTTAATTTTAATATATTTAAATAAAACAACCAATAATGATTTTCTGTAACTAACATACAAGTTCTTCTAATATTTTGATTATAGACTGTGATAATTACTTTGACTCAACCCACAGCATGCTCAAGCAAACACACACCCGCACATCTCTGAATCATCACAAAGCCTCTCTTCACCCTTTTAATGGAAACAAGCAACACCTCTGCTATCAAACAACATTGAAATTAACACTTCATGTTGAGCTGCTAGGAATTTTGGACCGTAGGGCCACAGCATGCATTTACAATCACCTGCAGAAAGACTTTGTCTCTTTCTAAAGGCCTTACTGTCGACCCCAGACTAAACTGGCAAACACCCCAGAAACATCAAAACAAAGTTCTCGAGGAGCTCTGGATCAAACCTACCTCGTAAGGGAATACACAGCATTTCACTCAGGCTCAGTGCATGCCCAGCCACATCCTCAGTAAAACTCCCATCTTAAAGCTCCATAACCCTCTTTTGCATGTTTTTAAACCACAAACTGTATTTACTTTGCATTACGGCGCTACCATGTTGAGATTTGTTACCTTCCTACGTCCACGGTTTGATTTTAGTTTCACTTGCAGAGACTTTGACACTTGCTGCAGATAATTCATCCATCACTGGCAACATCTAATAAGGCTCTAAATCAGGAGTGTCAAAAGTGAGGCCCGGGGGCCAGAATCGCCAATTCGGCTGTGTTTTTTGGAAAATGTGAAGGGACTGGGAATAAAAGTGTATTTTCAGACTGATACAGAACTTTCCCGTGACCATTCACGCTATACCTGAGTAAGAACAAAAAAGATAAACAGTGAAACGATGGCAAAGTTCCACTTTTTTCTGATTATATTTATATATATATATATACATTTTCTGTTAAACCAGCATTCAACGTCCTTTGCCTTTGAATCAACACATTTCAGTTATTAACCAACACTTGTACTTTGAATCATAAACAAAATGTACGTGATGTACAACATCCTGGCGAGCTGTTGTACATCATGTAACATTTTTTGTTAACTCTTGGATTGAGTTGCTTCCATCAGAGGCCATTGATGCAACACTTTTGTCATGTCACTGTCAATTCTCACGCACAATAGATAAGAACAAAAATCACTGACTGATCAGTTATCTGCAGCAGGACATGAGTGTCTGTTAGTCCGTTTAAACTTAAACTGTCTAAACTTTGTCGGGACTCTTGTGAAAGTAACTTACAGTATATTCAGTTTAAGAACATGCAGAAAAAAGCAGGTATGGTCCTTTAACGCTCAAATTAGGTCTTTTTTTTCCTGCCCGGGTCTGCTCTCCACTATCGGTTTGCATGTGGTATTTATTACAGTATCTGCACTGAATGAAACTGTATTATAACATGAATGTACATAGCAGCCGTTAAATGAAAATAACATTGCGAGTACTCACTTTGCTCAGTTTGTCTGTGGCTGGGTTTACATCGGGAATGGAAGGTCTGATTTTTTTAAACACCAGTAGAAACAGATCTGGTCTGACCCCTGCAGGCAAAACAGGGAACATTTTTCAAAATTCAAAGCACATCAGATCTGCTTCAGGTACAGTTTAAAAATGCTGGATGATTCTGTTCCTGTGTAAACACAGTCTGTGTTGTGTGTATCTATACAATGGCGTTGGACGGGGGGCGTGTCCAAGCTGCTGGACCACTTTCTGGAGAGGACATATTTCTTGTTTATAATGTAGAGCAAAGAGAGACTGGAATAGTCCTTGTAAAATTGTACGAGTAAAGTGTCAAATATGTGTCAACAGAGACGACATTATTTTAAAAATTACGTATGGAAAATTTTAGCTGTGTATATAAATATATATTACTTGTACCTTGTTTTTGAAATTGCAGAGAAATGGAAGAAGTGGAAATATTTATTGCTCTAAAGATATAAAAATCTGTTCATGTGGATGGAAACGTGTCCTTTTTGTTTTGCTGATTTCTCATTCAAGTACTGTTTTAGTGCACCATTACAGCGGGTGGAAATCACAATCTTCATCAAACTTCACCATAAAACTGTAAATCTGTTGCTGCCTATAGACACAAGAATTCACATTACATTGAGAGTCCAATCAGAAGCTGACAAAAATAAAAAATACAGAAATTCCTACACAAATAGTGACACAGGTGCTGTGGGACGGTGCAGAATAACATAAGTGCTCGCCAACCTTTGATATAGGAAAAGAACGAGAATGAAACCCTGTGTGGAAAAATTTTACGCTATCATGGGCTAACCAACGACATTTCATCATCATGGTGGTGTTTAGTGACCTGTTTTTACTCCATAAAAGAAGCATTTCAGCTCCTGCAGCCTTAACACCAGAGTCCCCTTAAGACAAATGAAAGCCCTGGTGGTGAATTATATACTTATAGAAGCAGAGATGCATTTTCAAGTGTCTGTGTTTTCAAGTGTCATTCTTATTTAGGGCTTCTAATTCTTCTTATCAAGCCACTGACCGGAGGACCCAACCTGTGATATTCTCCCAAGTATGGACGAAAATGGAAAACACTGTGTGGCTCTACAATAGGATCTACCCCTGATATCTGATTACATATGGATTTGAAAACTGGTTTCCTTTCATGGTTTTATAGTTCACACATGGACAAAGTTCAGTTAAAAAAAAGGGAAAACTCATTTTTCTTTTTCTTGTAACAAACTAACCTCCAGTCCATCAGCACTGTGTGTGTTATCATAACTATTCTCATTATTTCCCCCTTGTGGGACAATTAAAGGATTATTCTATTCTATTAACACAGTGCATATATTTTTATAATGTGAAAACATAATAGCTGGTTCTCACATTGTCTTGAAAATGTCCGTCAGTTTTAGAGGGTTTTAAGCTATTTTTAAACACAGAAATGTACCAAAAATGTGAACATTATATATATATAAAAAAATCAAACTACATTAAATAGTCTAAATAATCTTACCACAAAAGTGAAGAAATTTGTTTCAAATATTTCTTGGCAATAAATCTCATATTGTTGGAAAACCTATTTCCCTTTAAATTGTCACACATTTGTGGCAGAAAAGATCTGGGTGCAACCCACAAACTCAACATTGCTGCTCAAATTACACATGCACCTTGTCACTACCCGATCCGATCGGGTTTCCGGTACAGATCGGGTAGTGACACACCTTCCTCACAAATATGGCGCCATTTAAGGGGAAGTAAACAGGCTTTATATGCGGGGAGCATTGTTATAACAAAAAACTTATTAAGCTTTATATCCTGCTCAAAAAATTAAAGGAACACGTAAATAGGCGCTTGATAAATATTCAGGTGTTACAGAAATTCACTGTGTAATTTGTTGGGAACAAAAGGTTTTAACAACGCTCAGTGGAAAACAACATCATAAAATGTTGAGTTCTCTTATTGTATTTTTTATTCTTTCAACAACCTTTAACTTTATCTGAATCTCTCAGTCTGGCCAATTTCTTTAGGATTATTCATTTATTTAAATATTTTAATGATTTTAAAAAATATGTACATTTTTATGTCACTCATTGACTGATTTTTAAATTTTATTCCGTTTCCGGTTAACCGGAAGTGCTTCTTTTAATTCCTGCGCGTGTGCGTTGTGGGGCTTATTTCACAAAGTTCATAAATGTGGTGAGTTACGTTCATTTCAACGTAAATTACAGATTATTTTCGCAGAGTGGTGACCTGGTGGAGTTTTTATTCTCGCCTGTGCGGCCGCTGAAGCTGTCACGTTGTACAAACGCTTATCAAAAGCTGAAGATTTTACACGAGTAACCCGCTGAGTTAGCAAGCTAGCACCTTTAGCCGTTTAGTTTAAACGGGGCTAATGCTAACTGTAGCTGCTGAGCCATGAATGAGCAGAGGTCAGCGGTCAGCGTAGTTAGCACCTCTTAGCTCCGATAAAGGAAACTGCAGTTATCGTGACGTTTCAGTTGCCGGTATGTCAGCGGCGGGTATTAATTCATATAATTTAATGTAGGAGTCGGAGCGATTTGTAATCATAGTCCAACAACAATAAGCTTTATTAATAAAAGTGTGAAGTATCAAGGAAACGCTGTGATGTCCAGAAGCTTTCAGCCGCTGTATCGTGCTCGTTCTCTCTATGCTCTTATTTTGAAATAAACCTGTAGAAAACAGCTCAGCATCTGTTCACATGTGTATCATAGGTCATGAATTGTTGAACCTTCAGATACTATGGGGAGTCTTTATTTCTGCATGCTGAGGTTCAGGTTTTTATACTTTAGTAAAATGATTTAACACTGAGCATCACCTTATGTTACACTTCTTCCTCCAAACCGTGTTGTACACGTTCCTCAGCGGCCCCCTGTCTGTCCTTGGATCGTGGGTTAAATAGAGAGCGATGGCCGGTCCGGAGCTCCTGCTGGACTCCAGCATTCGCATGTGGGTGGTCCTGCCCATCGTGTTCGTCACCTTCTTTGTCGGGGTCATCCGTCACTATGTCACCCAGCTGCTCCACAGCGACAAGAAAGTGAACCTGGAGCAGGTCTCTGACAGGTGAGACTCAGTCGGATCACACACATTCATTCAGTCACATAAGAGTATATTTGCAATTTGCTGAGTATCACATATATTGGGATTTTTCACCTCTTCTTTTTTTTTTTTTTAACCCCTCTGTAGTTAAAGGTTGATGAGGTGTTGTGTTGTTTTTCCCGGAGGTCGTGGTGAACCTGTTTCCCTTTTAGCTGGCAAATATAAGCATTACATAAGCTGCAGATCAACAGTGTGACAGGACTGAGATGCAGCTGGACCCGTGCTGCGTTCACTGGTCAAGGGAGTAACAAAGAATGGAGGGAGGGAGGGAGTACATCGTTATCTTTTACCCAGTTTTTACACAGTTAAGAAGCTTTGATCGTTGAGTTTGGACTCATAAGATAACTTAAGCCGTGTCTGTTTACAGTATCCTTTATTGTGCATTACTTCCATGTTTACATGTCAGAGGTGTAAACAAGAAGTTATGCTGTTATGATCCCTAATTGAGCTCTCTTTGAGGTTATTTT
>VUQR01023446.1:11120-30780 GCA_015108515.1 Hemichromis elongatus | reverse complement strand
CACAAAATAACATTATTTGTGTGATTTTAGTGAGGTGAAACCTGAACACCCCTCTTTAATGATGGAGCTGTATTTAGTTTAGTTTTTTCCACACACAGTAGAAATTCTGAGGCTTTTCCACACACCATCACCAAACCTGGTCCACGAGGAGCGCATAAGACAGTTTACAAGCTTAAATATTGTTTGACACTAATCTGCCTTCATCAGAATTGCTATTATTTTTCCCATGAAGCCATTCCCTTTGATCCCCGCCTCTTCCCTAAGCCACTCTCCCTCTGTCTCTGTGAGCCTTGCACAATTCAGTCCCTAGATTAAAGAACACACGGCGCTGCTGCACGCTGCTCCACAGCTGTGTTTGCATTTCCCAAAGTGCGCCATTGAAAAATTTGATGCAAATGAAAGCTATAGATTTTATTCACTGGGTACCTAATCGGACACACGCACGTGTTCACACACTCACACTTATTGAAAAGTTCTACTGCCTGCTTTGCTGTCTCATTGATCTTAAGTAAGCCTTTTATCTATTGCCTGTGTTCTACCGTCTAAAACTAATTTGTGCTGTGTATCTGCTCAGCATCTCTTCAGGTCCTATTATTTTGATATATCTGCCCTGGTTTGAGCTTATGTGGTTATGTCAGGTTTCTATAGATGGCATTTTCTTTTTGTGTAATAGAATGTAACTCTGCTCCCTCACTGCTGATATTACGTTAATGAATTTTCGTTATTTGTTGAGTCTCATCCAGTTCCAAAGGAAACTCCTGCTCTTGTGCTAAAAGTCAAAGAAAAAAAAGAAATTAAGATAAAAAGCTTGAAAACGTATTGCTCTTTCTGTCTTTTTCTACAGAGCAGAGAAACCCATAAGACAAAACAAACCTCTCGCATGCAGTCACACGACAGCAGAGCAAACACGTGCGTCGCAGCAGCAGATGTACAGTCAGAGTGTATGACAAGTCAAATATGCTGATGAAATAACCCAAGGGTGTTTATTTGCTTTATTCTCAGAAGATTTACACATCATAAACCACATTTACAGTGTTTGAATTTTTTTTAAATGTAGTATAATAAAAAAAAGTTCCAACCCTAAATACAAGTCCCCCTAAATCCAATGTCCAAGCGAGATTCAACATCAGCCACTGCACATTACGTTAGAGTACACGTCACTGCACATTTACTGAGAGCTGAATTTAATATGGAAATAGAAAAAAGATAAAATAACATTATGACTTTTAACAAGCAAGCAAGTGGTTTACAAAAAAGTGGTACAAAAAAATTCTATGCAGTATTTGAGTAAATGTGATTGTAGCGATTTGATTTCAAAAGCGTTTTACTGTTGTTCTATGATATGCGAGCCTCCTTTTTACAGTCAGCATAAAACTGCCAATAAAACAAAAGTGAAAATGAAGCTGTATTTTCTGCAAGGTGGAGATTTTTCTGCCTGAATTAATCTGTTAGCGTTATCTGGAATAATTAGACATTCATGATAAAAGTTAATCAGTCTGCTCCTGCAGAATGTTCATGGGTACTGTACATCCGCTTCACATGACAACAGATAGAAAATGCTGTGCTGCCATCAAGTGGGGGAGCGCTGTTTCAGCAATCAGTGCTGTGAGTATTAAATGAAGTCATTCAGCGCCTCATTAGTCCAGATTTAAGTTAAACGGTGATTTTCAATCTCCCTCTCCAGATAAAGATTTGCTAAGCATTTCAGAAATCCTCCTTTTGATATTCTTTAGCACAACCTCCTACAACTTATAGTTGTTCACATTAAAAACTAGTCATATAAAATCCTGAAACGGACACAAGTGTTCCATTAACAATACATAATAAGATTCACTATGATAATTCCCACCATTATACACGTTGACTGCACCAAATTTCCTGCCACTGATTTTCCCGACCTTGAATCTTCTGACCTTAACTTTCCGAACCCTGAATTTCCTTTCTGAATTGTATTAGCTTGCAATTGACCATTTGAAACAGTGTTGTAGCTGACCGGTGGTGAACTTGTGGAATACCCTGTAAAGACAAAAGACTCTTAGAATGATTAAAGAGAAATTACACATTTGTTATCACCTATTAAAAGTGAGCTCACCTTGGACTGTCACAGTAAGGTTCTTGTGGCTTCCCCCCTTCATGGAGCGTAGCTTGCACATGTATAATCCCTGATCATCTTGGCTTACGTTGATGAGTTTCAGGATGAGTAAGGTCCCATTTATTCTTTCACAGATGTTCTCAGGCACAGCGATATCATTATCATTTTGACAGACAATTTTATTTCTACTAAAAGAAAACCAGGAAAGGTGCTTAATAACTGATGGCTCTAAGTTGGGTTCACATGTTAATGTCACATTTTGTCCAAGCTGTACTGTCATATTGGGCGAAGTCTTCAACTCTATGCTCTGGTCGGCTGAAATACCAAAGAGAGAGAGAGAGAGGACATAGTGTTATCAGTTGTTCAAGTTACATACTTTAATGTTTTTGGTCATGTTTTAGTTCAAAATGCTAACAGGAACAATGTTTTATTTAGTTAATAATTATCATCCTTAAAAGTGTGCTTATTTATAAGGAAAATATTTGTTAGAAATAGTCGTCAGTAGGAATTCACTGTCTGGGTTGGAGTTTAACTTGATTTAAGAGAAAATGGAAACAAAATTTAGGAATGTGACTTTGTAAATGCTAAATTTAAGCCACTTTCTTGGTTTAAGTTTGTACCAGGATAACTGATACCAGCAGGCTGTTAGCTTAGCTTAGTACAGATAAAGGAACAGATACCTTTTAATTACATGTCCCTGTTAAAAATAATAAAAACTATGAACTATAAAAGAAGTAGATGAAGGAGGAGTTGTTGAATACTAAGATACTAAACACAACTGGAATTTCTTTGTTTTGATGCTAAGTAAGTAAATCAGCTGCTCACTCTGAGTGCAGTTAGTTTTAGTTATTTTAGCTTTTTTGGCTATTGTTATTAATAGTTTTTAATTGGCTTTTTGCTGTTGCCAATGTTGAAATTTGGTGATTTATCATTCAATATTTATTTTTCTTTCATACACAGACTTTTATCTTCTAATTTATCTACTTGCGCTCATGTGTTGCCAACAGGGATGTTGCTGAGATTCCTCTGATGGACAAACATCAACACTTTTAACATGGCTGAAGGGTGTTTCTTCTGTTTCATTCTGATTTTTTTAAATTTGAATTTATCAACTGTTCAATTTATCAATTGATATTTTTAACAGATAATATTCACCCACTAAAAAACGTAAATATAGTTTTTGATTTTTTATCGTTAAGCTGAATTTTCATTCCTATTATTATCAATAATTTGAATTGCTGTTATGTCAGTTTTATAGTTACTATATCTGGTTTCTTGTGTTTTCCTTGCATTTCAGTTAGTAAGTCTAGTCTGCCCTAGTGTTCACCTGTGTCTTCTCAGCTTGAGGTTTCTTGTCTTTGTGTGTAATTTAGCTCCACTGGAGATTTTCCATTTTACTTTGTTCATTATTGTGTCTTACTTTTAATTTCACTTTTTGTTTGTGTTCATGACTATATTGTGTCTAGTTTTCTCCCAGCTGTGTCCCCTTAACCTGATTAGCCCTCATTGTGCTTAAATAGTTGTCTCTCTTTAGCCCTTTATCAGAGCATCTGTGTATCCATCCTTGCTTGATGTTTATTTTGGCTCATTCTGGATTTCTGTTTCTGACTTTGGAGTAGTTTTTGGACTCCTGACACCCTGAATAGAGTTTTCCTTTGAATCCTGCATTTGGATACTTCTCCTCTGAAACCTAACATATTCCTTATTTTCACTTAAAGGCACCATAGAGATTTCCTGTTGAGTGTTAGATCACAAGAATGTACTTGGCTGACATCCTGGAGACACATTTATTTTTTGTTTCTTGTTTTTTTGTAATTGCAAAAAGTTACCATGTGTGGTGTATTTTCCTATCTTGACCGGCTCTGTTTAACTGGACATCATGCTAAGCTTAGCTAACTAGCTGCTAAGAGAAGTTCTGCCATACAGAAATGGGATGTTTAGATCATCGGTTTTTGAGGTTCTGCAGAAACGCTGCATTGACTTATACTTCAATATACTACATACAATGTTAAGATTGTACAGGAAATTGTAAAAGCTGTCAACCATCAAGTTAATTGCTAATCTGTAGATCATGCTCTTCTTCATTGTTGAAAACCGTTCCCTCTTCCAGACATGGTTATCAAAATGCCCCCATATGTCAGGAAAGTATTTTCAGCAATATCAACAGCATGAATGGGATTAGGTCGATTACACCTTTGATAAACACCAGTCTCAGTTATTGGGTCATGTTCATTGTATTCACTAGCAAGAACACCAGTTTGGTATAGTTTACCAGAAATACAGGAAACTGACATAGAGACAAATATTATGGAGTAAAGTTTACTGCCTCAGTTGGAGGTGTGGGGCTTTTACACTGTCTTAAAAAAAAATGAAGACTTCTTTTTAAGCTCAAAGCAATGACTTACCTTCTGCTGAAGCTAGCCAGAAAATAGAAACCAAGGCAGTAACGTGTCTCCATTCAGTAAATAAGAAAGCCACCATTTTAACCTGCATGAAAATCAGTGTTTTTTACATTAGATGAGTCAGATAAAAGCCAAGAAGAGAAGGCTACTACATAGCATAAAACAAGCTTATCTATACGTACCACCCTGCTGTCTTTGATCTGTGGCGTTTAGTTAGACTCTTTTTTTATGGTGTCAGAGCACACAAGCAGTGACTGAATAAAAGAACACGCGGTGCCTTTTACTCTGCTGTTAAGACACTTCAGCTCAGGGTATCATATTTACTCAGCCACATGAACAGACACGCCCTGCTCCAGCAGACCGAGCTTTCTCTTCTTAAGAAAACAACTTAGGGGAACAAATTTAATACCAACTCTTACAGTTAGTTTATTTAGTTTTCACTCATCGTTTTTGAACTGGTTGGCTTTGACCTTCTTTCGTGATTAATTGATTGATTGAAATCCCCAACTAATTGAGTGAATGCAGGAGTGTTTAAGTGTCCATCTATTTATCAGTCCTTTCATTTGCTTTCACTTATGCTACTATGGGGCAAAATGTGGTCATCCCGGACAGGTCAGCAGCCTGACGCAGTGCTATATCATGTTTAGCTCTAAACGTATCATTAGCTAATAGCATTTTCTTTATCTCGCACATTTACTTGCCATATAAAGAAGAATGTGTGCTTTTATAGAGGCAAGCGAGAGAGGTAACAAATCAAAATATAAATGTGTTTAAATATTTTCTAAGAAAAGTCTTTTTTTTTAAGAAAATTAAAGTAGGATCACAGTGATTTTACTCAGGATAAAACACCATTCTACTTTATTTTATTTTAATTAATAATGTTTGGAGGCCATATGACAGAGGCAAAAGAAAATCAGCACAGGCATTATAATAAAAACAGAGAACATTTTAAAAGCGGTCAAATCGCAGACTTGTAAACATCCAGCGTCATATCTATCAATGCCTCATCGAGGGAGTTGTGATGCCTGAGGGAAATTTCCAACATTTTTTGTTTTGAGGTTTTTTTTTTTACTGTTTATTTACTATTTTATTTTTCTACTTTTTAAAAATTTGGTTAAATAAATGTTGTTTCACGTCTGGTTTCAGTTTTAGTTAAGTTTAATAACCTGGTGAATGCAAATAATCAGACAAAACAAACTCATATTTTCACAAGGTCTGATGATCTATGCAGAGACTTGATCTTGAATGATTGTTAATAACTTCTGGAAATGACAGGGAACAAAAGAACAGAACTTTTCTGTATTTATTTACGTCACATATAGCGACTGGTGAACTGGACAGAGCTGACGAAAGCACAGTCGATGCCCCTTTCTTTTTTTTCCCCCATAGCAGGAGACATTTTTTGTTACAGCCATGTGGAGTAAGAGCTTGACACAAATTGGTTCATTTGATCTAAGTTTGGAAAATTTTTGTTCCCACCAGGTTTTTGCAAAGTCTGATTCACTCGGGCTCATATAAATGTCATTATTCTCTGGGAGAAGAGCGATGAACTGTGGATTTCAGTGGATTTTCACCACAGTGCTGACAAAGACCCATTATGTCTTTTTTCCTCAATATGTTGCAAGTGTCTTTGTTTCATTTTGAGATCAGGGTTTGTGTGCTTAAGTGGGTTTAAATCTTTTTGAGCTTTCATAACTTGAGCTGGAATCTTTGCCACAAGATTCAAGTGTCAGTGTTCATGGATGAGATGAACAAAGTGCAATATTATTATGTTTAATGTATTTAAATTAAGGACAAGCATACATAGGTGCCCATGACTGTGTTATGAAGTGAAAGTGATGTTGTAAAAGCTCAGTAACCTTTAACAACAAGAACAGAACACGTTCAGACAGGAAAGCAAGCATGAGGGGAAGTTTCACCCTTGAGTGTATTCATGTATAACACTTGTAAACTATTTTTTTTTATAGTTTTTGTGGATAATGGTGCATTGTAACCCAAACCAAACTCTTTTATTACCCCAACTAAGTAGTGTATTACTTAAATCTAATTAAACTGAATTAAAATTGGAATACATATAAAGAAATAATCTATTTTGTCAAAAAGTCTGTCTAGCAGAAAGAGGTTGGTGTAAATACAAAGACTGTTTATAGGAGGTAGAGTCAACTTTTGAAGAGGCAGAAGAAAAAAAAAGATTAATATATTTATATAGCACCTATCAAGAAACCCAGGATAGAATACTATTGTGTTTTTACTGTCAACAGAACTGCATTATAAGCACTCACATGCTTTTTATAGGACAGTGAGAACTAACGGCCTTCATAGAACGTACCTCAATTGCTAACCGAGGGCAGGGCGAGGACCAAAGAGTCAAGGCACTGAGACAACACAGTACCATAGTGTGCCATACGTCTTCCACAATGTGCTCTGTTGGGTCAGAGGTCAAGCCAATCCCTATGACTTGCAAGAGACTTTATGTTTCCGTATGCGATGATACACTTGACAGTCAGCCTGGGCAAGAGGACAGTAACAGAGAAAAGGATGGCCTGATGATCAGAGACAGCGAGGTCAATATAGTGCAGGTCAGAGGGGGCTATATCCTTCCAGTGTGTGGTCTTTGGGGTCTTAAACATGGTGACCAATGCTAAGGAGTCTAAGAGTGACTTTTCTGCAGCAAAGGGCTAGTTGTGAGTGTCAGTGTAGATGTGAAATATAAAATTCCTAAGGAGGAGTGTGGAGGGTGTTAGACATACAAAGGTAAGCATCTCAAACAGCTTGGAGATGAAGACATCTGAGGCTTTTAAGGGTTTTGCAGCAGGACTTGTTGCAGCTGCACAGACCCAGACAGAGCCTAACAAAGACAGCCTGATGTTAATGCAGAGTATACAAAGGAGTCATTTTTCATTTTGTTTCATGTTATTATAAAATGGTTTAGTTAAATATAATTTATCAGTCTTTTTATTCAATACCAACCAAGTAGCAGCCTGTCTGACACTGTAATGCCTTTACTCACTGATTCTCAGTTACTTAATGAGCACTGGCATGTCTCAGCTCGCACTCACACCAAGGCAAAGCACATTCTCAACTGAATGAGTTTCCTGATGCATTTAGAAAATCTAACGGAAAATAATAGCAAAGGTCTTGAAATTTCTTTAAATCAAGCCAGCATACAGAAAAGATCCATACATCCAAAGAGGGGAACTGTCCGTAACATCTATTATGCGATGGAGTTGATAGCAAACCCCAAAGAAGCAGCTCCGGTTGCAGATCCAGTGAACATGTTTGAGCAGAGGGAAGGAATTTTGGCTTTAACGTTGTTTTTTGCCGAATCATGCCTTCATACAGTAATGCGCTACTCGCAGGTCAGTATTTGGTGTCAGTGTTGTTCACACCAAATGATGGCAAAAAAAAAAAAAAAAAACATTGTTCAGAAAGTTCAGACCTGCCCAGTGTGTTTCAAACCTGTTTCAAAGTTTAACTTAGGATTTTCATTTTGAGACATGCTGTGTATCCTGAGGGCTAACATTCCAACTGCCCTTATTAGTAAAGTCCTCTCTGGGGTTGGATGACAGGTATCTGTAAATATCACCTTTATGTATAAAACACACCTATGCCCAGAATCAGTTCATGAAATATGAATGAAATAAATATGTTTCAAGTGTGTGAAATCTGGCCAGTAATCATACTAAACTTCCCAGATACTTTCCAAAGTGATCATGTATATATGGCGTATGTAAGGAAAACAATGAAAGCTTAGTGCAGCTCTCTAACTAGCTGAATGTGGGAAGAGTTTGTGGAACAAGACTTACAGGAAACCTTGGAGGGATTCTGGCTAACCGTCTGGTGACTCACGAGGGGAAATTGGTGCTTGACTCCTATTATGCAATGTGGGAATGTGGCACTGCCCACTTAGGATATAGTAAGGCAGCAAAAGTACGCTCAGTCCCACTGACACACTGGACGGGAGGGTGGGTAGGACGGTGGAGTGTATTTGTTTGTATTTGTGTGTCTATATGCATGCCTGTGTTTTGTTTACTATCTCTACTTTTAAGATTAGGCTTAAAACTTTCCTTTTTGCCAAATCATATATTTAGGGCTGGACCAGGTGACCCTGAATCCTCCCTTAGTTATGCTGCAATAGACGTAGGCTGCCGGGGGATTCCCATGATGCATTGAGTTTTCCTTTCCTGTCACCTTTCTCACTCACTGTGTTAATAGACCTCTCTGCATTGAATCATACCTGCTACTAATCTCTGTCTCTCTTCCACAGCATGTCTTTATCCTGTTCTTTTCCTCCCTCACCCCAACCGGTCGCACAGATGTCCGCCCCTCCCTGAGCCTGGTTCTGCTGGAGGTTTCTTCCTGTTAAAAGGGAGTTTTTCCTTCCCACTGTCGCCAAAGTGCTTGCTCAGAGGGGGTCATATGTATGATTGTTGGGATTTCTCTGTATGTACTATTGTACAATATAAAGCGCCTTGAGGCGACTCTTGTTGTGATCTGGCGCTATATTAATAAAGTTGAATTGAATCTTTCTGCTTCCTATTTTCACACACATGGTTCCAGCGTCATTCCATTTCAAGCACTAACACCTCTCTGATCCCACACATTCCCAAGCATTTTGCCCTCTGCCTGTCTGGGAACTGCTTTTTAGTTTATCACACTGTCAATCTGCAGGGCTCACAAAACCCCTATACAGGAAGTCTGTTTCAGCTTGCTGATAAAAATGTCCTAATCCCTAAATCTTTGGGTTTTACTCAATAGGTATGCAGCGATCAGCTGGAGCCAACGTGGGTGAGGGGACTTGCCCAGTACTAACTACCTGGATGTCGTCCAGGTGTCTTCCCTGCTAACCCTGATAAGAAGAAACCGGAGTGGTCTTGCAGGTCTAATTGTATTAGTCCTGCCTCTTGGTTATGGCACTTGTAACATGGCTTTAGTTGCCGGGACAGCAGGCTCCAAGGAAATAGGCTAGTAACATGTAAGTATTATTTGCACTGATAAAAAATAATACTCAGACTTTTACCTTTACTGTTTCACAAAAGGTTAAATAGAGAATTTTCACATGACATTACTCATACTACACTTCTTCTTCTCACTACACTCAAAAACATGACCAAACCTATATATTTTGATTTATCTTTGATTAAGAATAAAAAAAATTATTATTACAAGATAGGGAAAAGCTTGTTTTTAGCACTCTGGTAGTTTTTACTCACATTAAGCTGGATGTTAAGATCTTTTACCCGTTCTTAGCTGTGATGTAGTGGCAGCCAGGGGGGACTAATCTCAATCCACAATCAAGCTGTATAATTGTCTATTCAATCTATATCTGTTCTATTGAATTGTTTGACAGTGTTTGATCACCAGGCAGTCCTAAAACAAGCTCATCAGCAGCCAGCAAGGGGAGAAATACGGATCCCAAAAGTAATAAAACTGAACTGTGTTCTTGCTCAAGGAACGAGTCATTTTTTAAACTTTTCATTATGGATGACATTTAGAAAATCATCCTGATCAGGAGGTGATGGGCTTGAACAGAGATAAAATATCAAACATGTATATCCGTACTGCTTGGAAATTTAAACATTTTAAGAAACTAAATATGCAGTGGGTCTACCGGACCTGCACAAAAAAAATGAACACCACACAAGAGTTAAGCTAACATTGAAAAAGGTCAGCTGTTTTAAATGAGTAGCATAGCTAAGATCTCACCATAGCTGCACAGATTCAGTGATAACCTGCTTTTTGTAACTGGTTGATCACATAAGAGATTTTCTTTAATTGTTGTTAAATAATAGACACAGCACCAAATAAGAAACAAATAAGTAGTGGAAAGCAGCAGTAAGGTCACAATGTGACAACAGTTTGACTGCTTTGGTAGCTGAGTGCACAACCTAAGCAGAAAAGCCCAGACCTCCTCTAGATTTTTAGCATACTACTTCTACTAATAATAACAATATTAAATTAATTGTAAAATCAGTTATGAAAATGAATTATTTCTACTGATTTAATAAATAATTATGGTTAAATAGTGGAATTTAAAATCCCCCAAAATAGTGGAGAAAGCATTACACTTTAAAGATACCGTGTGATGTAAGGAAGAATGAAATAAATGTAGAAAATCGTACTCAGATCTATCTGTCATCTTCTGCTTACCCAATTCATGGCTGCATTCACGATGGAGCCTCTACAAGCTGTCAAAGAGCTAGAGGCAGGGTGCACCCTGCACTGGCAGACAGATATATAAGCATTCACACCTATGGTCAGTTTATTATAACCAATTAACATAACGTGTTTGGAGGATGTGGCTGGAGTGAATCCATGCAGACATGGGAGGATATTCAAACTAAAAAAAAAGGTCTGAGACTGGATGTGAACCCAGGGCTTCTTGATGCAAAGCAGTAGTATTAACCACTAGCTTGTTAAGATAAAACAAAACAAGTTGGGATCTTATATAAATTTAGTAATCGATTGAATGATGTTGATTGGAACCAGTGTGCACAGCCAAACCTGTGGGAGCCAGTATTCAGGCTGTGTTGTAGCAGATCACTTACTTATTTTACTCAATTACATGCAAATCAATTCAAAGCTTTTTGTCTAATTTGTTTTCTTCCAGATTTTTGGTTGATATTCTGTCTCTCTGCTTTAAAATGAAACTCCCATAAAAATGAGAGACTGTTCTTTTTTTTTTTTTTTTTTGCAAGTGAGCCCATTTACAAATTCAGCAGGGGATCAAATAATTATTTCCTCCACTGTGTTTGTTGCATGCATATTTTATTTGCTATGACATACACAGCCATTCAGATCTTAATGGATCTGACTCTTGATGGAACTGTTTAAATGACCATTAAGACTGGTGCTTTGCTTGTGCTCAACACCAGTATCAGTGCATCAAGCGCTATGCATCACTTACAGTTTTTTATGGGTGTTATGATATTTATGTCTCTGTAGAGCAGGGGAAATATTTGTGAGTAGTAATGTGACCTAACCCCCGCTGATGGAAATAAATCACTGGGTGCTAGAAGTAAGGATGATAGTTTGGATAGAAGGTAATAAAGAACATAAATTTATAGATCTTGAAAAAAATTTACTTGTAACTTTATTTGGACATATATCTGGAAGAGAAAACATTGAAACATGCATACGGGTAAAGGTGACATACAAAAAGAAAAAAAAAACATTTACTTTTTTTAGGTCTTTTAATGATTTAGGTAAAAAAACAAAAAACAAAAACAAAACAACAGTCACATTAAACATATACCTACGTTTATTTTTAAGCTTATACTTTTCTTAGAATGAAAGGTTTAAATTTACCTTCACTAATGACATCCTGTGACATTCAGGGTCTCATTTCCAACAACATTTCAACATGCTGAACCTTAATTAAAAAAAGGGGGATGACTGAAATCAATTATTTTACCATAAGAAGAATCATCTACAAGTGGTGTAGATATGAGAATGTAGCAATGTAACAAATGTATCCTAGAGTGGACTGTTTGATACAAGAATCAGCTCGGATTGTTTTAAACTTATAACTTTTCCTTTCACTTGCAAACTGAAGAGAGTAATTCAAGTCCTGAGGAGTCCAGATATTTAACTTCTACTCGCCTACGCCCCTAAACATGCCAAAGGAACCATCATGACAGGACAAGCCCCTGGCATGTACCGCAGGCAGATAGAAGAGTTGGCTGATATCGGGAAATGATATGATTAAAGTTGAACTGACAGACAGCACTGAGGCTCTAATCATGTTAGCACAGGAATGAGCTCTAAACATAAGATCCATAGATAATATTTATACGATTACCATTTGGATATATTCATGACTTAAGGGACAGTCTCGGTCGTTGTGTCCTTGGGCAAGACACTTCACCCATTGCCTACTGGTGGTGGTCAGAGTGGTGCCAGTGTCCGGCGGCCTCGCCTCTGTCAGTGCGCCCCAGGGCAGCTGTGGCTACAATGTAGCTTGCCATCACCAGTGAGTGAATGGGTGGATGACTGAAATGTAAAGCGCTTTGGGGTCCTTAGGGACTAGTAAAGCGCTATATAAATACAGACCATTTACCATGACTTGCTCCCAACACCTTTACAAATTGAAATATTTATAAGTTCAACAAGTCAGAAAGTAGCCAACAATAGTGACTACATGGAGAGTTATAGAACAGTGAAACAGCTTTAAATTTGCTTGCTGCAGGCAGGTAAAACAAAGTATGATATAAAGCTCCCACTGCTGAAGGTTTCTGCCTCTGGTTGATCCTTGTCAGGGAGAGCCAAAGTGTTAAAGTGGCCTCAAAAATCTAAAGGTCCTCTTATCTGTGCACTGAGGTTCATGGGGTCTTTAAGGAATAGGCAATTTTCCAGCAGGGTTTATACGTAGGTATCTCTTATCTCACACTTAAATCGCACCAAAGCAGGTTAGGTCTGTAGCATGAGTTACCATGGTGACACTCTTTTATGAAGAATACTGCCTCTGTGACCCTGAAAGCCCTGGGTTTAACCTGGTGGCACAACGCTAAGCCCACACTCCTTTGTTAAGTATGTGTCGAAAGCCACGAATCATGATAATAATTACTGGATATTTCCACAAGGGCGCTGGATATACGGGGATTTTTTAGTGCTTCAGGTATGTGTGCTGCCTTGAATGAAACTCAGCAAGCAAAGAAAGTTACGTAGGCTAAAGAACCGTGCACTCAGTCCATAATTTTCTCCCACACATCTTCTCCTGCTAGACACCAGAAAAAAAAAAGATGTACTACATTCGCTATGACTGAAATTCATGATCACAAATATGAAGCTTAACACATCTGATTTTATGCCAACATTCTAAAACATTCTGCATTTTCCCCAGGTGTATATTTCCCTATCGAATATTAACTCTGTGTTTAGTATAACAGGTTTAAGACTCGTGTGTGCGTGTGTCCTTGGGCGTATGCCTCTGTGAATTTTCAGCAAAGCAGAGCAAGTCCAAACCAAACAGTGGGAGGGTGAGAGAAACAGCAGTGGATGTAGATACTCAAGGGACACATAAACAGACAGAGAGAAAAGATGGCGAGATTAAGACAAGGTTAGATAGATCGAGAGAGGCTGTAACAACATGTCACTAAAACAGCAAATATTGTGGAGAGTGCTGAGACGGAGGGGTCAGTGAGAACAAGATGGCTTATGACAAGAAGAAAATCAAGAAAAGACATTTTTTTGTAGCAGATAAAAATCCCAGAGGAAGAGCGCAAATAAAAGAGAAGAAATGAAAAAAGAAGATGTGAGACATTTAAGAGGGTCTCTGTGGTTAAAAGAAAGCAGAGCCAAAGAAAGTTTAGCTCTGATTTAGGAGCGATGTCTTTACATCTAAGTCAATATTTAATTTCAAAACCTTTTGCTTTGTATGAACTGAAGTATTTTATTAACCAGTAGTTTCCCTCGGTCTGATTTTCAGCATAACATTGACAGCCAAAAGCATAAGAGAGTCCAGATTCTGGGACCGTGATGTCCCCTTGAGGATTTTCCCTGAAACAACACCTGAATTGAACCTCAAATAAGCTGGAAAATCCCATGATTAACACACTGAGGGCGTCGTCTATAAAAGGATTATCATTTAGGAAAATCTGTAATGCTTTATAATACGGTGTGGAGCTAAGGGTGTAATCCTCCTGTAATTAAACGGAATTTTAATGTATTTTATTTGAAAATACAACGTAATTATCCTTAAAGGTAGATACACTGGGATGAGAAGTAACAAACCAGGCTTTTACCTGGAAACCAAGAAATTACATCTTTATTTTTTTTACATCTTTATTTCATTTTAATTATGCTGATGTCCATGATGAACATTTTATTATTCAACTGTGACTCCTTTCCTGTAACATCCCGGCAAGTAAGGCGAGGTTAAACTACTCCAAAAGCACCCAAACACCACCATGACAGGACGGAGCTGTGAGGACAGTGGTTTTTCATTTACATGGAGGGTCTTCCCCTTCTAATCTACTTTAATCCCTTCACAAAACAGACTCCCGGAGCTCTGCAGGCCTATCCAAATGTCTTGTTGTACATTCAAGTCCTCTGTTATATGTCAGAAATGCAAAACAGACAGAGGTTTTGAGCACGGCCTCCCTGTTCTGTTGTTCTTCTAACAATCTTCACTGATGCTTTTGTTCCTTTTTCTTCTTGCACTCATTTTCTCAGCTGGTGTTTTCAGTTGCCTGCTGCACCATGCCATTCAAACTCAGACACAATGCTGCAGTTTCTCTTAGAAACCAGCACCTCTTAAATAAAGAAATTATTTCTTCTGTTAGCCTCGCCGTGTTTGTCGTTCAACCCCACCATGACACTGCACAGGCGGGATTATTTATACTTGAATCACAGCTGATGCACAAAATCCGTTTTGCTCGTTTGTGCAGGTGTATCTACATATTCCAAATAAAAAGATATGAATGACATATGCATAAAAGAAAAATTGTTTTAACTCTTATAAGCACACAGACACATAATATGCTGTCTGTCACCCTTGCTGGGACTAAGTGTCCAGCAGCCCTGCAGCCACCAAATGAAGGCCTGTCATGTGAATTTGATCTCACTGGTGATGAATTTAAAATCTGAGTTTGGGCTCGTAATGTCAGCAGAGCCAGCCAAACTGGTCTGCGGGCAAAGAGCCAATGTAGCAGCAACAGATATAGCCAAGACAAAGCAACAAAGCATTGTAAAAGCAGTTTCTATGGCAACAGAGGAAGCTGTTGTCTGCCGTCCACTGGGACGACAGTGGAACAACCGCCACCCCCCCAAAAATAAATAAATAAAATAAAATAAAAGTAATAAAGCAAATGATATATGGTAATAATAACATAAATGGCTTCATTGTCTAAAGGATGGCGCCAGATTTTATTAATGTTTCCAGAAGCTCACTAGAATTCCTCAATATGGCGCCAGATCCTAAAGGATCAGAAGCAGAACTTTATCTGTTGATATCTGTTTTCCTTTTCCTTTGACTTGTTTACTTGGTTATTTCCATTAAAAAAAAAAATCTTATTGTCATTCATCTGAAAGTTTAGAATGAACTCAACCTGTTAGTTTGAAGCATCTTATTTTAAAGTTGTCTGTGGCCTATAAGTCAAAACTAAAGATGACACTCCTGTTGTTGTATTCTATATTCCGCCCTCTGGGTGTCGCTGCTGATCTGTTTGCCTCGCAGGTGGAGCTGTCCTGGGTGCTTAAACGTCCCCACAAACGGAAACTAATGCTGCTGGGGTAGTATGAGTATTTCTGAAGACAACTTTCTGAAGAGTTGAAATGATTTGTGTTGCAGCTTTTCCAGCTTTCATGGACGTTCTCAGCATGCTCAGGCTGAACTTCTCCCCCATCTCCTCCTCTGCTGCAGCAGTTTTGGATTCAGTCTATAAATAATATAAAGAACACTTCTCTATCTGCTTTAAACCAACAACAACAACAACTCCAAAGGTCTTTTCAAGTTGCCAGCCTGCATGAAAGACACATTATTCTTCTCCACATTGGCCATCGTAAAGGTATTTTATAGAACACAGCAGCTCTTGTTCTTTTCTGAAAGGACACTTCCACTGTGTTTTATTCCCTCACAGCACACCACGTCTTGTCTTCCCCGAAAGGCCACTCATCATGGCATTATGCTTCGAAAGAGCACCAAAATCTGCACTTCAGTGTGTTGGAGTATTTTTTTTCCTCCTATACAGAACCTCCAGCTCACCCCTATTACGCCAACAACTCAAAAAGCCGCATTACATTTTCTGTACACCAGAGCGTTTCATCATGTTTTTTGTTTGTTTGTTTGTTTGTTTTTTAGCTTTCCTTCACTTAGAGGACTCTTCTGAGGGCGATCGATTTCAAAATGTCGCAGGTAGAGGCTCCATCAGGATTTATCCACAACTGAGAAAAACATTACAGAAAGAACTGTGACGTGTTTTCTCCTTTCTGTGGGTAATTTGGGCATCAGCGCTTCAATCCAGTCAGGCTCACTTTAATTACTGCAGTGTTTTGAGGAGAGGCGTGATGCTTGTTTCGTTGGCATTAAAAAAGATACATTAAAAATTATTACTATTATTCGAAATTAGGTTTCTACCTTTATCCGCCCATTCATTTCTAAGAACGGTGTCAACTTTTGTATATTAGTGTGAATCATTAGATGGCGCTATCAGTAACACATACCCAGCTAAAGAGCCACTCGTGTAATAGGGACAGACTCAGTGCTCCATCTGCTCAGAGAAATTCAATTAACTCAACAGTGCTGGATTATTGCGCTTAATGCCGCGTGGATTTTTCAGGACAATTGACCAGCAACGGAGCTCCGATCATAACTTATTAAAAGAGACAATCTCGCCTCACATCGGTCCCTGTTCGCTCCTCTCCCGTATCCTCAGAAGGACCATCCACCCCGCTGTCTGCAAGACTCACCGGCAGCATTTCCGCTGAACTTGTTCCCAGCGAACCGGGAAGGCTGGGAAGTTGCGTTTTCTTGAACGCACTTCCCGTCGGTGTCCAGGACCCCGGCTGAAAGTTATGCCTTTGACGCTGCTCGGAACGCACACTTGCACGATGTTAGGCAGAGCCGACGCTTTCTGTGAGTGTGGAAAATGATCGCCGCCAGCAGCGAGCTTTCCATTATGCTGAGGAGATGTCTTCTCACTTTCAAACCGTTCAGGTAAGAACGCGTTGGCTTCGTTTTTCCACTGCTTAAAACCTTTCCCCCCTCTATTATGTATCCTGTTGACTTTAGAAACAGTAACACGAGAGCGCATTTTCTCTCCTTTTTGATTTTTAATGGGATTTTTTTTTATTTTTCTTGCCGCAACGTCGTAAAAAATAAATGGGATTGAATCGGATTGCAAATATGGCAAAACCGCTGCAAAATGATCGATTAGTGTTTCTTGCTTTCCCCACAGCAGAGCAAGTTTTAAAAGTTCAGAGCTTTGCGATTAATTGGAGCGTCCGCTGTGCCACAATTAAAATTTACTTCCTCAGCTAAAGCTTCTCCATACAAGCAGCTTGGAGAAGCAGTGGAAGCAAAGCGAGAAGACACAAACTCATTCAAACTTCAGAGTTTGACAACACGGGCTGAACACAAGCTCGTGAACTAAACAGCCCCGCGTAATTAGCAACCTTGACCACGCACAATCATCTCACATGTGGCTCTATCACACACTGAGGCTCTGGCCGAGCGGCTGCAGTCAGCTTTTAGCTTTACCTTATAAAACCAAAAGGTGTGCATCATAGAAGTGCCGGACGCTCTGTCCTGCAGCTCTGCTCCATGAACAGGGTTGTTTCCAAAACACTTTCTCTGCACGGCTCCTGGAGCGTTCAGGGTAGCGTTTCTTAAGTCAATCGCTCCAAAGCGTTTGTTTTTAAAGCGTAAGGAATGTCTGCCATGCTTCTCTCCCACATGCAGCTATTTTCCTGTAACAGAAGGTGATGCAGCAAACCAATCAATGGGTTTGAAATGACACAGTTAAGCCAGTAGAGAACACAATGTAAAATTTGGCTTAACTGAGACAGAATAATTTTGAAAAATAAGTCCAAAATGTCAAAGTATTTAGTGTCCTAAGTTTGAACTGAACTCTGCTGCACTTCCTCTGTGACATTACTCCACCTGACCCGTCTTCTGCTTCTTCCTGTCTCCTGAGCTCTAACATTGGCTTTTATTCTTATGTCACAAATCGCCCTTTTGTCTGTATCCCTCTCCTGCAGGATCTTTGTGGTGGGGATCGGCTTTTTCAGCCTGTGCTTTCTAATGACTTCTCTTGGGGGCCAGTTCTCGGCCAAGCGACCCGGAGATTCCCCCTTCACCATGCGAGCTGAAGGTAAGCCTGCGGTTATACATCAGTGCCGCTTGGTAGCCTGTGACTTCAGTGGCTGTGCCCTGCACTTGTAATGAACAGGCTGGAAACATGCTGAGAGCTTCATGGGGCTTCCTTGATTATTGCCAGCGAACTGACAGACCTGCTCACTTTGCTCATCAGGAGTGCGTCGAGGGGTACCGTTGCCTGGAGAGGCTCCTCTCATCTACACTGCCATCTTTTTTTTTTTTTTCCTCTTCTGCTTTCATGTCATGACCCTCATCTGACCCAGAGGGTCTCGATTTTAGTCGCAGCTGAAAATTGACTCATGGTTTTGTCCATTTTTACGCTGGTTATTTTACACCACGTGTGGGCAAATAGTGCAGAGCCACACGGTGTGTCGTGCAGAGGAAGTAATCTACAAATCAGCCACATCCCACAAGCTCAGCCAAGCAAGAATAAGAACAAGCATTTAAAAGTGAAGTAGAAAACGACTGAGGCTATAATCATATTTACTGGTGATTTCAAAGATAGTTTGATCATTGGAGGGCTGGAAGCTGTGTGTTTCAGGTTGACAGATACAGTTATCACAAGGTAATTTTAAAATACCAACAAAGGCTTTACTGTCACAGAGATCCTTTAAATGAAAGCCGCTCCAGAAAGAAATCCGAACTATGCGCAGCCATCCCTCAGAGAAACCGGTTATCTTTCAGGGCACGTCCTCTGTGTTTGCGCTATGTGCCTCTGCATACAAACCACTACAGCACAAGCCATTTGGGAGAGTCATTGTTAGCTTTTTGGACTTTGTGTCTCTCACCTTTTTATCACTGCTTGGCACAATGTTGACACTGTGTGTCATCCTCTGTGACAGAGACCAGCTGGCATTAGAAGAAGCAATGCTCCCTATCCATTGCCACCCATCCAAGGACACCAGTTGTTACCAGTTTGTGTTAGCAACACACTACACTGATGCCAATTCATTCCTATGTAAAGTAGACAACGGCATGAATTTCATCCCTGCCAAAGAATGCAGTTTGGCTCTGGGTCAGTGAGTAAAGAGCACACCGTTGTGTGGTTTTTGTGCGTGCAAGCTGTAAAGATGTTGCTGACTTATCCAGCTGACTGAATTGATACTAGAAATGTCTTTGTTATTAAAACTTTTACACTAGGAAAAAAAAATCAGTGTAATTCTGTAGCATAGATGGGAATGTTGCGTCAGGTGTCATCATGGGTGATAATTTCTATGATAGCACCCGTTTATGAAAGGGTATATAGAGAAATGGTTCAAGGTGAGGAAGCCAGAACGGAGGGACTGTAAGACAGGAGAACTGTCTGATTAATTAATCGCTCACAGGCTGCAGTCAAGGGAAGCCATGAGG
>VUQR01023446.1:0-11100 GCA_015108515.1 Hemichromis elongatus | reverse complement strand
AAGCCATGAGGCCTCTGGCTCATTAAATGCCGCTAACCAGAGAGAGCCCAACCATGTAAAGACTCATTCTCCATGTGCATTTGTGTGTTTATGCACATGTGCATGCTCAGGAGTGAGGATTAGTGGACCAGGAGTTAGCATAATAAATTAAGATGGGATGAGTTGCTCAGTGGAGCGGCACCTCGGAGGCGCTTACTGTAGCCGTCGCACCCATCGAGCCTTTGCACTGGACGCACCGGAGTGCTGCAAGAGCAAAAGCTGGATGAATATAACCCCACGTTGAGGCTCTTTTCAATTTCTTTGTGATCATTTCGTAAAAAGTGTAGAAGCGCCTTAACGCCCACAGTACGTTGGTATCGATGAAAATGGCTGACAGGAACCGCAGCTCTGTTTACTGCTCATCTTGTGAATGACAATAACTACCTGAAGAGCAAAAGGTGTGAAAAAAAAATGTAATTACTGGGTAGCTACCTTCTGTTTCTCTCCCCTGCCTCTACATTTCTCTTGGCTCTTTTTTTTTTGTTTTGTTGGCTCTGCCAGAGATGGAGAATTGCACTGGGATACGCAGCTCTATCCAGATTTAAAGTGAATGCACTTCCTTCATTACTTCCCTTTGAAAATATGGGAAACTAATGATGTTGAAAAAGTAAGGGGGGGGGGGGGGGGTCAGAGGGAGAGCATTTCTTCCAGAGTGGGGTGCATGAAAGGCGGAGGCGTTTGATCCTAGATATCTTAAAGGCTCCAGAGGTGTACCGTAGCTTTCTAATAAGCTCTTTGAAGACCACCTTTACAGTGTGTCCTTTTGCCACGGGGGTCTTGATGCAGTTTAGCCATAAAGAGAGAAATGGGCCTAGTGCGGATTCAGGTTTTTACCCGGCTCAGAGCAAGACTAAATGGTTCGGATGTTAATGTGCTCTCTATTCTTACATGTAAGCTCCATTACCTGAGGTTTTTTTTGCTGCTTTTCCTGTACCCTGTGAATTTAAATTCATTATTTGCCTCTTCATATTAATTAATGATTAAATATATTAAACAATTTCACAGAAATTGCTCCTGAAACAATAATAAGGTCATACAAAATGAAATAAGATGATAATGAATAACAATTAGCTCCTTACAAGCAGCTAAAGCAGCTTGTAAGGAGCTGAGTTATAAGTGCTGAGTTATGGCAGCAGGTGTGCGTGGAGCGTTGTTTGGCACAGTGTTTACTGCCATCCTTTCGCAGACACTGATGGAACTTTTTTATTATTTCACGGATCAGCGATCTTCACTACGTGATGGATGAAAATGAGCCTTTTCTGACATCGATCAAACCAAGGCAAGGGTGTGGCATCTGCAGGTCTAGAAAAGCTTGTTTGTTCTTTTTAATAAAGAAGTTTGATAATGTGCTTGAAATCGAAGCACTGTCCCTCCAGCGTGTGTGCGTGTATTGGCACTATGAATAAAATAAACTCAAGTTTTCCACTGCTGGAACTTCACCAGCAGTTGAGAATAAATGGGAAATGATTGTGCAGGTGACTGCCTGGATGTGTGCCTGACAAAGAAGAGGTGTGGATAAAAGATGACTGTTCATCGGTCACACTTTCGCCTGGTGGGGAGGGAGAAAAAAAAGCAGCTTTCTTTTTTTTTTGGCTTGGATTCTGAGGCAGCATTGACAATGCTGACACTGATTGCTGCTTGTGACAGTTTGTGACTAGATTCAACCGCTAACATGCTTTCTCAGATTGTCTCAGATTGTTATTTACAGCTTTTTGCTGCTGAACAGCTTTTATTTAAGGAATTGTCATCGGGGTGTATTGTGGCTGATTTGTCCCCCCCCCGTTTTTTGGTATTACAATCGACAGATTTAGGCAGAGATAACACTTGTGCAAGTTTTTGCCTTGAACTGTAAAGAAAGCTATTTATTATTAGTTTTAAATAGACCGGACTGTTGAATTTTGTGAGTACATGTTAGTTAATTAATTGTGACCTAGGGGAAAATAAGTACAACACTTTTGATTACAACTTTCTGCAAATTAGTGGCAGTAAAATAATTGCCTCCATTGGAGTGTGGCCACAGACTATATATGCGCTTGTAAAGTCAAAATAGAGAAAAAAGAAGCAATGGATTTCACACAAGCAATATGCTCTTACAGCACATGAGTCTTGTGCTAGATGTAATTGGTTGATTTCAATGGCTTTTTTTGCGTGGAGAGGATACTGATCAAGTATTGTCACTTATGTGAGCTGCAAACTGGGTCAGGAAGTTCACTTTCTATTCTTATTGTTTCTCTTTGCTTCCATGTATTTTATTTTTTTTTTGTGTGTGTGTGTGTGTGTGCAAAAACAGGAAATATGTTTATGCAGAATAGTAGGCAGTGAAAGCATAAAAGAGGATAAAAGCACTTTACTCCCATCCTGGAAAATAAGCGGAGATGCTCTGCAGGCACACAGTATGTGTTTCTTAATAAACTGAGCTTTAGAAATGTACATTTCAGAAAGAGAAGTGATTTTATTTTTAATAGTGGGTCCCTCTAGTTCAGGGGTGGGTGATTAATTTTCTCAAGGGCACTGGGACTGTTGTGTCTGCAACCTATTTTTA
The DNA here is from genome assembly GCA_015108515.1 of Hemichromis elongatus. NCBI lineage: Eukaryota > Metazoa > Chordata > Actinopteri > Cichliformes > Cichlidae > Hemichromis > Hemichromis elongatus. The sequence goes on along the minus strand of VUQR01023446.1, from coordinate 8,519 downwards.
ATGTGGCCACTTGGGTATATTAATCATCCACCCCTGACTCTCATCAGAGTCACGTCAGAAACCAAACTGTTACCTTCCACAACAGTCCCAGTTTCTCACGTGACCCCCTGAAAAAAAATACTGTAGTTGCACACCCCGGCTCCAGTTGGTATAATTTTAACTATTTCAAGGAGGTAATCACATGATGCTATCACAATACATTTCCCCAAATTAAAGGTAGTATCAGAACAACTTGATGAATTGTGATGATTGCAGAAGGACCTACACTGCATAACTGTAGAAAAACTACAAGGAAAGAAAAAAATAGCCCTAAAATACAGCATTTATTTGCTTTAATGTGAAATTCTGTACTATTATTATTGTTCATGTTTTTGTTGTTGTAATTATTCACTTTGAATGATTTGGCAGATTAATTATCTTAATTAGCCTCATTTTATTGATAAGGACCAATCTCTGGAGTCTCGATGTAGTGATGGGAAACATTTGTCACGTGCCCGCCAGTGTATTGATATTTGTATCATGAGTGGATATCCCTACTCTACTGACCGTTTTAGAATGAGATGACCTTACCAGGGGTCTCCTAATTTCCCTGCAGCAACTGAACACAGCCAGGCCGCTTATTATCCAATTTAAGAGCTATTAGAGAAGCTCGTTGTGTTCGTTTGTCTGGGAACAGGGTTTAAAAAAACAGGGTGGAGTGAAAGGGAAGAGCTGGTGTACACCCTGTACAGGTTGCCAACTAATTTAATGTTCAAGCATTTGGACTGTGAGGAAACTAAAAGACTCCCACAGACACCAACATGAATCCAGAAACTCGGATCCTTCAGGCTCTGAGGCAAGAGTGCAAAACAATTCACCACCATGCAACTTTCTTACAATAATCCATAATTTCTCTCCCCGCAGACATGAACACATTTTTTTCCAAGGTCTTTGCCTAAGCACATTCACTTTAAAATAAAATACTGGAGACTGCATCAGAGTTTTAAGGATAGGCTTTAATTGGAGTGGAATTAGAAAATTATTCAAAGAGCCGAATGTGGGATGAACCTTTTTCCTTGGAAGTCCTAACATAACTGGAGAGATGCTTACCAAATGGTTCATAGGCAGCAGGTTGTTACTGGAATGGCAGCTCATGCACAAAAAGGAGTGCGTTGGAGTGAAAGTTAGGAGTTGTTCTTTAGATTTAGGTTCAGATGACTTTCAGTACAACGCATAAACATGTGGTCATGTTTTAGGGGAAAATATAGAAGAGATGGAAAAAAAGTGGTTAGCACAGTGCAAGCTGAAACCCCAGTGACTTCACTCATAGAAAATCAAAGTTTGAAGATTTAAAAAAAAAAGAAAAAAAAAAAGACAGAAGAACTCATTTCTCAAAAGAGCCAACAGATCCCATTCCATCTGCCAAACACGGTAGGATCTTAAATGGCTGCCGATGGCACTGACACACTGCTGACACAAGCTCCAGGATCGATGCAGATCTATGTATAGGACGATTCTTTAAGCTTATCTTCAGAAAACTGACAGACTTGAAGGAGCAAATTTTATCACTCAGCGGGACAACAGCAAACCAACAGCCTATGCATCCAAAGGGCTTTTCAGGATGTCCGACCGAGCCAGCCACCTTATCCGCTGGAGATTTTGGCAGTGAGACTTCACAGCAAGCAAAGCTGGAGCTTGCTCTGCTGAAGGCCTCGGAGATTATAGGGGAAGATACGAAGAGCTCCCAGACTTCACTGAAAATACAGGATTTTCCACAAAATAATACAATTCTTCACTGCCACCGCTAACCTTTAGATATACGGTGTTAAAAGGGCTATATCTCACACATGGTTCTTTCAGTATTAATATAAACCTACTCAGGTGAAAACTTCTTTTTCAAAATGAATGTGCTGAAGTGCGAGGAACAAAAAAACTGTAAATATCTACAAGCTGTAAATTAGCAAGCTCTGTGCTGCTGCTTCTGGATAAAAATCATGAAATTAAAACAGCCAATTAAAATATAGTTTCACATTTGCAAATTGATAAAGGTGGAAATTCTGTGTTTCGCTCCGCGCGGTGTAATCCGAAAATCATCTTGCGTCTGACTAAATGTGTTGGTTTGTCTGCACACTGTGGATAGAAGATTAAGGTTTTAATTGAAGTTAGAAGGAGTCGTGTTTTTAAAAAATAGTGCAGGTTGTTTTCCATTTTTCCAGGCTGTCGGGCATAATAAGAGGTTGGAGCTGCACGCAGGATAAGTGACAAAGGTTTTCTGCTCTAATAGCTTCTGGATCTGGCAGCTCCCTCGCATGTGCCAAAAAGCAGAGAGCAACTCAATCTCAATCAGCCTTTTCTGTAATGAATATTTGAATCTGCAGCGAGAGGACAGGGGGAGGGTTAGCTGAGCATGTCTGAGTTCAGAGCAGGAGGGAATGTATGATTTTTATCCTGGTGACAGGTGAGGTGGAGAGGTTCAGCTCTAAGCTCCTTCACGGAGAAACGTTTCCAGCCAGAGTGCATAGCAGGGGAGGCTGGATTTATTTATTTAGCTTTCTGTGGTACTAATGGGGAAAAAAAAGAAATTATTGCGTAAAAGTCACATGTTAGACACTGGTGCAATCGATAGTTTGGTTTACAGTTTGGATTTGTTTGATTTTTAGCATATACTGTATATAGATAACAGAATCTCTAAATCCCTTACTTTAACCTAACAAAATTCTAGCATCAGCTGGACTTTATTCTTAAATCTGACTTAGAGGAATTATATATTTATATATTTTGAAAGGTCCAAAAAAGCAGTTGCACAGTTCTGTTCCTTCTGTCGCATTATTCCATTTGAATCAAACGCATAAAAGATCTGGAAGTGATTCCAAGTGTTGAACTTACACTTGGTAGCTGTTCAGTGGCGCTCTCTATGTGTCAGTGGAAGCGAGGGAGGTCATTAGGCTGAAACCCAAACTAATCCCATCAGGGACATGGGGGAGAATTAGGAGTAGCCAAACCAGCAATCTGCTTAATTATTAAAAAGAATGAATGCACTGATGAGGTAGCCTTAAACAAGCCTTAAAGACAACAGAAGTACATGATGACAGAATTATTTTCATAGTTAAGAAAAACAACTTTACAACATCTAAACAAGTCATCAACATTCTCAGGAAGGAAGGTTTATCACTGTCAAAGAGAATTGAGAGACACCTTCACGAATGTAAATACATAGGGGGATATACCAAGGTGCAAACCACTGGTTACACTAAAGAAGAGGAAGGACAGATCAGACTTTGCCAGGAAACATTCATAAGAGACCGCACAGTTAAAGTGAGAGGCAAAAAACGTCTTTGAACCAGAAGGACGGGGAGGGAAAAGTATGGAGAAAGGAACGAGTCATGATCCAAAGCATGCAGTCAGTCACGGTGGAGGTAATGTTATAGCACGGGCAAGTATGGCTGCCAGTGGAAATGAGTCACTAGTCTTTATTGATGATGTGACTGCTGATAGAAGTAGCAGGATGAACTGTGAAGTCTGCAGAGCTACACTCTGCTCAGATTCAGCCAAATGCTGCAAAATTGACTGAGCAGCACTTCACAGTGCAATTAGATAATGAGCCAAAGCATACTGCAAAAGCAACCCAGGAGTTTCTCAAGGTAAATAATGAGATATTCTTCAATGGTCAAGTCGGTCAGCTGATGTCAGCGCTATAGAGCATGCTTCTTGGTCATTAAATACAAAACTGAAGGCAGAGAGACTCATAAACAAGCAGCAGCTGAATGTGGTTGCACTAAAGATCTAGTAGAGCATCTCAGGAGTGGAAACGCAGCACGTTATTATGTACGTAGGTTCTTTGTTAGATTTTAGGCTGTAAAATGATCTAGGTTAGAAAATGGAGGACTGCATATAAAGGTTAAAGTCCTTAAATTAAAGCTGAAACTTTGCTCTTCAGTCACATTGATTTAAAATCCAATCCGGTGACGTAAAGAGGCAAAACTACAACAAGTATGATTGCAGAAATACTCACTGGTCTAACTGCATGTCGGTAACTAAAGCAGCCTCAGAGTGCTGCTAATGTCCCTTTAATGCTTCTACATTAATCATCTAACAATGCAATAATATAATGCTGGTCTACTACTGTTTTGACACAATTTAATGACAAATCTTCAAACTCTATCTTTGTGTGCATGTTTTGCAGCTTCAGCTTTAGCTCTGGTTCTCTTTGAGCATTTATGTTGTGCTGCTCTTCCTCTGCACCCGATTTATTCTCTTTTTAATATTTCTAGCTGTATCAATGATTCTCATTGATCTACAATGTGCAGGTGGGTGGTATGACCTTAAATACGATTCTTAAACCCACTATATTTTATGTCAGAGAAAAGGTCCTTCCTCCCATTTATTTGTCACGTTGCGTGTGGTAATAGTAAACCACCCATCACTTCATTACCTAGTGTTACCAACCCAGTCTTGACAATCAATGACAAGGTTACAACAGCTTAACTTCTAGGAGCTTCTAGAAGTGATCAAGCTCATCTGGACTTGTTGGAAATGCAGTGCTAAGACACCCGTCATTTCTTTACATTTTGCGAGGAAAATCAGAAATGAATGCAGGGATTTATTGAAACATGTAAAATGAATATAAATGTTTAATGATGATATTGTGATATCATGTCTTCACATGAAAGATGGGATCCGAGCTGCTGTTGCTGCTCACAGTTATGCAGTCTAACCTGCTGGTGGACCTTCTTGGTCTGCCTCTGCACTCTTTTATTCCCACTTGCAAATTTGTTGCTGATTTAGGCAGACTTGCTCTTGCAAACAAACAAGGCTTGACCTTTTCCCTAAGGTGTTTGCCATTATTGCAATTTGTTTCTTTATAGCAAATGTATATTTTTTTGGAAATTACTTAATAATATACAAAGTCTTTTCAGCTTTTTTTTGTGTGTAGCACTTAATTACAAAAATAGTCATTTCAGCTGTTTTTATTGTTTAGTATCGACTCCAGAACATTTATATTATTCAGAGGAAGCAAATGCATTGCAGAGTCCCTTTAGCTTTATCTATCAGTAGACTAAAGTTAAAATACCATCTTTTCCTTTAAGTAGCATCTGCACACTGCTCTTTCTTTCAAAACGGTGTACACGGCTGAAGTAGTATATGTATATAATATGACAACATGCATAAATAATAAATAAATCACCATCAATAAATGATTTTTAAAGCCATTTACTCTTGCACTTACTCCAAGTAGGGTAACCACACGTGTGGGCCATTATATTAACCTTTCAATAAGTCTGTGTGGGAGTTTTGCATGTTCTTTCTGTGCCTTCGTGGATTCTCTCGGGGTATTCCGGCTTCTTCCCGCATTTCAAAGACATGAATGTTAGGTTAACTGGTGATTTTAAACTGGCTGTAGGTGTGAATGTGAGCGTAAATCGTGGTATTTTTCCCTGTGCTAGCCCTGTGATGGATCGGTAACCCGTCGCCCAGTGACAGCTGGGATAGGCTCCGTCTCAAATAATAATTTACGCAGAATTATATGAAGTGCCCGTGTCATCCTCACGGAAACCTGCTGATAGTTTTTCTCCAGGCACATGCGGGGGCCACCTGCTACGAGTCTCTGTGTGCTTTATTTTCCTTACTTACAGAGCTCATTAAAGCAGTGTTCTTGAATTAGTTTATTATGTAGGTATTTCTCTTAAAAGAACCATTTTTGCAGCCATGTCAAATATGGGGAAAAATGTGAAGACTGTGACTCTGTTAAAGTTGCCCAGAGGGTTCCAGGAAGCAACAGCAATCAGACAGAAAGCATGGTGTGGGCTGTACATGAGCATGACATGTCCTACTTATTTTTTGTTTTGCTGTTTTGCCAAAGAATGCATGGCTCTTTGTTTTTGCTTTTAATGTCTGAAGCTACTAAAATGAACACACATGATTTGTATGAGTTTTATGAATTCAGCGCTTAGGTCATATTAAAGTCAATAAAGGCAGTGGCACCTCTCTGTAAATGACTTGGAGTTTACTCAAAGCCATTTTGCAAACATTCCAGCATTTTCTTGGCCCAGCTGAAATGCTTCTGAAAAAGCCCAGAGGACGAGCTTTAAATGCCACTGAGTTGAAGGCTGAACATGTAGGGTAAAAGCAAAGTTTGCTATTGTAGACTCAAACACTGAGGCTTGGATGGCACATAAACAATTTGCCGAGGAACTATGGCCAGAGGGCAGAGACATGGCCTAACACATTTCGCGGTGCTGATGAGAAAACTGTGTACGATTGTGGATCAAGTGATGGGGAAAGAATGGGGAAACCACCGAGGGCCACAGCTACAAAGATAAAAAGATGCTGTATATTGGGCAGACAGGCTGGGTAAAAACGGTGGTATTGAACTTCTACTCGGAGCCTGTGGGTGTATCGGAGGGCAGTTGTTTATAGCTGGTCAGCAAGTGCTTTGGACACAGCATGCTACAGTAAAGATGGTGATCTAACACAAATTTGTTCCTAATATTGATTGTGCTGTGGCACTTCTGAAATTGAGCCTTTAAAGGACATTAGCTGTTGTTAAATGTGCCTTTTATTAACCAGCTGATGAGGAATCGCACAGAGGAGGCTCTACATTAGCACCTAGATACACTATTAACTCCTGCTGCACCACCGTGTGTGCGCTCAGATCTGCATGGGAAATAACACATTAGCTAATGTTTCCCAAGAGACGACAGAAAACAGGAGTCTGATGAGCAGTTGATTGCAAACATATATAAGGTTTAGTGCTAAAAATGCACTGTGTAGGAAAGGTGGGGGTGGTGGGTGGGGTAGAGTCTCAGTAATAGTGATTTACTTGCACAATGTGTGAGAGCTGGATCATTACTGTGGAAAAATGTGAATTCCTCCCACATTTTAGCCCAGGGGCTTTGTTTAGATTTACTGCAGCGAGTAGACGGCAACTGATAGGGGATCATCTGAACCTAGCAAAGAGTCTGAATCCTCCTCATTAAGAAACAGACTTTGCTTTTTTGGTTTTTTGGTTTTAATAGATGGTTGTTGTCGTTTTTTCTGCAATATTTAAATAGATTTTGGTTTTTCTTTTTTCTAATATTCTTTAAAAAAAAAAAAAAACTAAAATCAGGTTCAGTGTTTTAAAAAAGTGGGGTATTAAACTGCTGCTATAATGCTCCAAATCTTTAAGGGAATTCATTTATTCTCTTTCTTTCTGCCAGTAGAATAAAAATTTTGTTGTCTACTTACTGAATTATTCAAAAGAAGACGTCTTAGGGCCAGTTTGACTGAGGATAATAGAAAAGCCTCAGCCAAAGAACAAAATATGCACAGGCAATAAAGGAAAGTATATCAATGCAACATTTCTGTGAACCTTTTTTGAGAGGCATTCCTTTTTGGGAGGGGGGGAATAAAAAAAGAAACACACATACTCCCACAAATAGAAGGAGAAGTTGAGGTTTTTCTCCCCTCTCCTTATTTTATTTACTGGAGATGTAATGCAGTTTATTTATTTATTTATTTTATGTGAAAGGTGACTTTTTCCCTGCCCCGTGATAAATGAACCCTGACAAGGGAAGTGCAGCCTGCACACATTGCAGTTTCTAAAGCCTAATGCAATTGATGAGGGAACGCTCAAAGGTGAGGTTTTATTTTCACTCTCTGAGAACAATATGAGGCTTTTGTTGGTTTTTGATATTTTCTTTTGAGGAATTCAGGCGACAAATTCACTCCAAAGTCCCAAGAGTGGCACTCTTTATCTGGGTTCTTCAAATTTTTCTCATCAAAAGCAACTTAAGACCAACCGCTTGAGGCACGCCGAGCTAATTGTCTTTTCTTGGTACTCCATTCATTTTCATTTTAAAATGAATACTTGGTGTTGGGCTTAGTGTGACTGAGGCAAACAGCAGAGGGTCAGGACTAGGGATGGGTATTGATAAGATTTTCACGATTCCGATTCCATTTTCGATTCTCTTTAACGATTCGATTCTTTATCGATTCTCTTATCGATTCTTATTTTTTAAAAAAGGAGAACACACAGGTCGATTAGCTTTGAACTTTGTTTTATATCTTATCTGTGAACAAGACAGAAATGTAGGAGTAGCGTGACCTCACAAACCCAACAGTGAGATCTTAAGAGATCCACAGCCTACTGCTCCTCGATGGGGTGCCACGAGGACCCCAGAAAAAAAAACAAGTTGTAAATGTAAAATAATAATAAAATAAATATTCTTTTGTAGCAATAACAAAGTATAACATAAATTATTCAGTGGCAATTACACAAGAATGTCCAGTAACATTTACACTCTCCTTTTTAAAAGTATATATGAGCTGGGCACTCAAAAATAAAACTATATCAGCCAGCAACAAATACAATCAACTCAAGTCCAGTGGAACTGTGCACTGTGCAATTCTGCATCCATCAACTATGGAGAATTAAAAATTCTTTTGCAGAAATATAAGCATATCTGCTTTTTCAGGAAGGATACGTGATACTTTTCCCTGCCCTGTGAAAGGAGAAGCCACCCGTAGACTGCAGCGAGAACTGCCAGCATCTGAGCCAG
>VUQR01023445.1:44968-54968 GCA_015108515.1 Hemichromis elongatus | reverse complement strand
AGAATGACAACCCCATTGTAAAATTATTTCCAAGAAAAGGTTCTCATTCCTCCGTGTGGAAGTTTTTTGGCTTCAAAGAAAACGATGAGAGTCAAAAAAATATAATTTGCAAGCTGTGTTTTGCCATAGTAGCAGCACCGCAAGGTAACACTACAAATCTGTATAACCACCTCAAACGTCACCATAAAGTGCAATATGACGAAGCTGTAAAGGCCAAGAAAGCGGTAGGAGAAAATCCGTCCCCGTCAACCACCCAAACATCAATAACGGGAACCTTATACAGCGCTTCCCGATATCCGTCGAACTCCAGCAGGCACAAAGAAATTATGGAGGCTATCACTTATAGACAAGTGAGACATTTATTGTTTTTATGTTCAGTCTCAACTGTTACAAAGTTGATGTGCAGTTAATAAGTGCAATACATATTTATATTGGGGAAAAAAAAATCGTGAGAGAATCGTGATCTCAATTCTAAGCAAAAAAATCGTGATTCTCATTTTATGCAAAATCGTGCAGCCCTAGGATCTACCTTACAATGTAAAGCGGCTTGAGTTAACTGTTGTTTTAACGTGGCAATATATAAATAAAATTGAATTGTTAATGTTAAATTCACTTTTGTTGTACTACATACTACTGAAAGCTGATTTTGATTTGTATTCAGATACATCAACTCCACTTCACTCAACTTCGTAGTGAATGGAGTGTTATCCAATATTACAGCGGAGAAACAATTAAAATATATAAATAAATAATCACTTAATTTACCACCACTTGAAGCACTTGTATCGTAAGCCAACTACTCACCTGGATTTCAGCCCTCAGCACTTCAGCACAAACTATTTCTGCTGAACTTCTAGATGTATTGCTAAATCCTTCCAAATCTTCCAGCATTGAAAAAATCTCATGTGAAGTGGCTCATGAGCATTGAGGCATCCAGCACAATGCAGTGTGATATTTCCATAAGTCTTTATTTCGCTCAATCTGCTTCCATGAAATCCTTTTTGATCATGTGCAATCCCTCCTCAGTACCTGGCTGCTGACCATTTTCTACACACAAATGTCCATTTGGAATAAAGAATGCAACCGGCATGGTTCTGCTTAACATTTCCAAACCAGACAAATTGGGCTAAGATACCAGCTGTTAAGCACGGGAAAGCTAATCAGTTAAGCAGAATGCCAAGGATTATACAGTCAAAGACGAGTTGCTGTTCTAAACACAATATAATGTGGAGGACAGCACATCTGCTGTTGGTTTTGTTATCTTAGTTATTTCCTCTTGTTCATTCTGGAACCTTGTCTTAGGCTTGTTATTTGCTTTCTGCTGTTTACCACAGGGCTGTTGTGAAGGAAGTGTCCAATTAGCTGTGGATTTGGTGGCATGTGCTATCACATCAGGGCTCACTGAGTCTCGTGTCATCTCTGGCTTAGTGTGACAGGATGTGAGGACTTTAGGCCAACAGTTTTAAATCACCTCCCAGTCATTACATGTCTGCATGTAATTAAACAAAAGAAATTCAGAAATTTAAAAATTGTATCCCAATGTGTGTTATCACCCACAGTGGGACATAATGCAAATATAATACTTTAATTTATTATATGTGACACACGTTAACACATGTTTATTTGAAAAAAAGAATGTATTTAAAAAAATGGAATATGAAGATTCTTTATTCCATGAATTTACCTTTTAGACCCCATTGCTACAAAACTGCTTAAAGACTTTTCACCATTAATTAATGCTTCAATTTTAATTATATTTAATCAATTTTTATTAACTGACTAAATATAACATGCATGGCACTGTCATGGTCCTAGGGTTATCTGCTTTAGTTTAGTTTTTTTTTTTATTAGAATTTTTTGGTTTGGGGGATTAAATACAGTAACTACTGGGTTCGATCCCAGTCTGCTCCAGTCAACATACTAACCCCATGTTGCTCTCCGATGCATGCATCAGGCATCGGAGTGTGAATGAGTATGAATGTTAGATAGGGAGCACTTAACAGCTTAGAAGAAGTGCTTGTTTGATTGGGTGAATGAATTGGTTGTATAAAGTGCTTTGAGTGCTCAGAGTAGAAAAGCACTATATAACAACCAGTCGTTTACCCATTAATCTGCATTAAAACTCAATATTTGGGTTGATTTTCCATAGTAATGAATTTGGGTCCACATCCTGTCCACATCCTGCCTGCCACATAGACCTAAGACAGGGGTGGACAACTCCAGGCCTTGAGGTCCGGTGTCCTGGAGGTTTTAGATGTGTCTTTGATCCAAAACAGCTGATTCAAATGGCTAAATTACCTCCTCGACATGTTTTGTAGTTCTCCAGAAGCCTGGTAATGAGCTAATCATTTGGTTCAGGTGTGTTGACCCAGGGTGAGATCTAAAACCTGCAGGACAAAGCCAGACAAAATAGTGCTGCGTTAATTTATCGTACAAAACTAGCTTTACTTCTCTGATATGTGCCATGTAACTTTCACAACCAAACCACAAGTTAAAATAACACAACTGTGGCAAAAGTATAGACTAAAGGGAGAAAACGTTAAACTTACCTTGTGTCGTTAGGAGCCTGAACTGTGGTAAAAATCCTGAGGTCAGTGACCTTACACTCTCTCACTGTCACACGTTGATGACGTATTTGGAAATCTATTGGACAAGACAACAGCGCCACCTGCAGGAAGCTTCACTCTCTGTCTCATAAAATGCATTCTGAGACCTGACGACTGACACCTGAAACCTGACGACTGACACTTGAGACCTGACACCTGAGACCCGAGACCTGACGACTGAGACCCGAGACCTGACGACTGAGACCCGAGACCTGACGACTGACACTTGAGACCTGACGACTGACACCTGAGACCTGAGACCTGACGACTGACACCTGAGACCTGACGACTGACACCTGAGACCTGACGACTGACACCTGAGACCTGACGACTGACACCTGAGACCTGACGACTGACACCTGAGACCTGACGACTGAGACTTGACGACTGACACCTGACACCTGACATTTCTTTGTGTGAGACCTGACATTTTTTTGAGTGAGACCTGAGACCTTAGGATGTCCTAAAATGTACACCGTATCACAGGGATCCCACTTCCCTCGTTGTCACTGGCCTCCTGCTCGATCAGATGAGGTCCACCTCAGCTGCTGGTTTCGCACCCAGCCTTGTCACTCTGTCTTCCAGAGGGCTTGCCAGCCTTGTCCAAAGCCTCCACCGGGGTCACATTGCCTCTTCCACTACCAGCAACCAACCAAGCCACCTGAGGGCCTCCATCTTTGCCACTGGTGGCATTCTGCCTGGCGTGCCAAAGAGCTCTGTTTCCTCAATTGCTGCTCGGTGCCAACCAGGCCTCCTGAGAGGTCCCATCATGACATTGCTGTTGTGGGCCTTCAGCTAAGCTAGAGAGTCATCCCAGCAACTCCCCCAAACTCTAGCCTGGCGACAGAGGGTCTTTGCTAGTGGTTTTGGTCTTCTACCAAGCCTATTGTCTCCTGTATGGGCCACCAGTTTCACCCTCAAAAAAGCCAAATGAAGTGCTTAGCCATGCCGTGGGCAGGCTTGGACTGGGACAAAAAAAAATTTGGTGTACAACCTGTACCTAAATACTTAATGTTAAAAGCAATTTTTTTCCTTCCCATTGTTGACAGGTGCTTTGTTATTGGGTTGTCTTGTGATTCTTATGTTTTGTAATATTCACTTTGTAAAATTATAGGTTCTTTACTTTACTGAGTAAAATTTTAAAAGAGAGTGGGCCAAAATTCCTTTAAAATGTTGTGAAAGACTGATAAAAGTACACAGAAAATGATTACCTCAAGTGAATGCTACTGTTTCTACAAGCTTTTGAATCATGAGATGAAAAAGAATGACTATACAAGACAGTAGGGACAAGGTTTCTGTGGTTGTCTCACTGCAAATTGTTCAGAAGTGACCTCATAAAAAAGGTCCCAAGGTTAAGAAACTGTAGGAGTCTGAATCAGGCACTGTGTACTGCAAGCAGTCATGCAATAAACATTTGTTTTGGGAAGACCTCAGCAGCATTACGCTGGGGTGGATACTGATCTCTCAACATGGGGCCAAAGGGACACATACACATTTTACTTAACAGGATATTATCCTCCTGTCTTTAAATACATTTTTTAAAACTGGTGAATTTCCTTTATCTTCTCCCTATCTGTTTAGGTTTTAAAATACCGATGCTTTTTTTTTTTTTTTTTTTTACTAACATTTCCCTTTTTATGTGCACTTGTGAGAAAATGAGACCAGAGTTTACCACCTTTCATAAAGTGGCAATATGTACATGTAGCCACGCTGCAATGTCTAATTAAGTTGCAAAACATCTACTGTTATAATTTCCACTGACTTTTTATTATAAACACTAACCAACAGTATCTCCTGTTATTGGCAATACAAACTGATTCCTTTAAAAATGTGTTTAATGTAAATCATTTTTCAGTGATTATTATTTAGTCCAGTCTCAGCATGCTCTCAGTTTCACTTGGAATGACTGTTTAATTTATTAAAAGCCTATGCAAAGAAAAATATGGACAAACTAGATATTTGATTTTATTTATTATTTTTTAATGTTTACTGCACTTTGCTTGAAGTTAATTAATAAATGTAGAAATGCTCATGATATGTTTTTATGCACTCTCACTTTAATTTAGTGCCTAAAATGAAGTCACCTGTGCTGTATGTTAAATTCAACTAATGTATTTGTAGTTTAAATTTCATTAGTGATTATAAAAGGTACTCTCTGGATTTTTGAGATAATGTACGAACATTTATGACCCAATAAAACAAACAAAACACAAACAAAATTAACAGTTTGCATTAAACCTCTAAGGACTTTTTACCATTATCTTCTTTTTAATAGCTGCTTAAAATTAACACTATAAAAAGACAGTTTGAACATTTAAATTAATCATGCATTCTGTAAAAGTAAAATTTTTTTATATTGTTTGCATAAACAGTTACAACAGTTGTGTTATTTTCTTGAAGATGTTTATAGTCAGGAAACACAGTATTACAAAATTGAGTAAACTGTAGCTACTCTGCCTATTATAAAAACAAAAAAGTAGGAAAATTTGATATGTATAACCATTAAATGTGCATGTACAAAGAAAGAACATTTGGACACATTGTGCAGAGAAGCCCAGTAATCTGGTGTTTCTTGTTGTATGTGTAATGTAATTGAGATTTGCACAATAGTACTATACCTAAAAGGCTCATTTGGCACATTTATGTCATCAGTTCAGTTGAATGTGCAATCTTGGACTTGTCCTTTGTGGCTGCTTACATTAAGAAAAAAATGCAACTTGGGCTGATTCACAGTGTAACTGATGATGACTGCTCTCGAATCTGGCTGACTTTAGTCTTTAAAATCTACAAAATTGAAATTTAAAATAACTCATGCCAGACGAACATGTGAACCAATGTGGTAAATTCACCAGGGGAGCAATGATAAACTGGGTTGGTTTAAGGAAACAAGCAAGTGATTGAACACTTGATTTTGTTCCATATAAACTTGTAGCCTTGGGGCTTCACTGGAAAGAAAAAAAAAACAAAAAGCACATAAATTAAATAGCAATCAATTTATGGTATGGGAACGATAGTTTTTCATCTTTGAAAAGCAAGCTATTCATTGGCTCTATTATTTACGTAACAAGGACAAAAAGACTGAGGTGAGTTGAGCCTTGTTGACAGTGTGGCCTTTTCTTCCTGGCGAGGACAGTTGCTAGATTGAATTGATCTGACTTTAGAGCCTAACCGTTTATCTTGGTCAGTCATATCTGATCTGTGGCTGTCAGGTGGAGATGGGCTCCTTGGAGAAATAAGCTGATTGGAGAGCTGGTGAAGTGTCTACTTTATCTGTATACTATAGTGGCAGCATATCCAAATGAGTCCTAACTGTGTGTCTCTCGAAATGAATTAGAACAATTTGAGATCATAAACTAATTAAACCTATAAATTAGTCCTTTATGAATGGGTCAGTTTATCAAATAATGGAGACTGAATTATTTATGTGCATGTTACGTGCCTTTAGACTAATATGATAAATGATAAACAATGAACAGCTCTAAATAGATATCTTTTTAAGTTCAAATATTAATGTTGCAACAAAGTCAAACATAAAGTGGTACAGTACTTTCCTCCAGTCATATTATCTTCTCTCCGAGAACTTCCCTACAAATACAGCCAACAAACACATGGGTGAAAAACCTAACAACAGCAACAATTAAAACAAACAACAAAAAAAAACCAACAGAAAAATAAAAACAGCTTTCAATTCTGCTGGCAAAGTTTCGGTTCAGTACAGTCACTCCACTTTGGAAGCTGTGAGCTGATCCTTTTGACCGTGTCTTTTGCTACCTGGGCCATTTCTAAGCCAGAGATGATAATCCTCAAGGGGCCCTCATTAAGTCTTTGCTCCAATTAAGCCACACACATTTTGCCACAGCACAATTGCTTTGTACCACAGCACACAAATCCTTCAACGGTGGATTAGGATGTTCAGTGGGTGGGATGAAAATAGCAGCGCTCGTATGTCAGTGGAAGAGGTGAGCACTCCTTAAGTGTCAGCAGCCAAGGGAACTATGTTAGAGGTAAAATTAACCTAAAAACTTAGTCATATATAGATATGGCCTATTAAAATACCTCTAATGTGGCTTAAGCAAGTGGACTCACTAAGCAAGTGCTGCTGAACTTGAATGTTATATGATTTCCACCTAGCATTAAGGTCATTGGGCCCTAAATGTTTTATCTTTCACTGTTTCACAATCTGTTATGATCCAGTGAATGCATTAATGAACATGGTTAGACGGGCTGTCTCCGCTTCTTAACGGCTTTGTATTGTGCATTTCTTCCATAGATATGAGAGTTCATTCATTTTCATTTAATACAGAAAAAAGAAAAGAGTGATTATGAGCAAAATGATTCCCCTTCATTATACTAGTTTAGTCTTTAGTACTAGAATTGCCTGAGGGGTATTTATGACCCTGGTAGCATTTTATATATTTGCTAGATTTTCCTAAAAGTGTATTATTGATCAAATATTGAATTTAATGGTATGATATCAAAACAATGAACATTTCAACCTAGAACCACTAAGGACATCATTTTGACCCCACAGAATTTAGGCTAAAACCACTACTGCGTCTCAGGGTTGCCTAGCAACATGATTGCTTATGCACATTTTGACACAAAAATCATATGTGGTTGATAAATAAATATATAGGGGACTGTAGTTAAAAAAAAAAAAATAGCAGTCTGAGTATTTTATAAAATCATCTATTAAAATAGAGTAAATATCCATTTTACACTCCTGGAAATGCATTCATCAGTTACACTAGCACTGATAGGGTCAGTGAATGCCCTTTTGTCTTCAGGTTGTGTTTATCCAGTAGAAATGCTGTGGATGGGGTCAGAAAATAATGAAAATATTTGAGTATTTGCTCTTGTGATGGAAGGTTCTAATATACGCAAGTCATCATTCATTTTTTGCTATAATTTCTAACTGTTCTTGTATCAGGTGGAAAATAAGTGCACTGTTTAAAACTTAATATAAAAGTCTTCTTTCCCACCACTAATATGTATGTTTTTGCATTACATATGCTTATGAATTATACGTCTGCTTATGTACATAAGAGACAATAAATACCTTTCATTTTATTGATCTCCACCTTGAAGGTTCTGTTAAGGGATGTGAATGAAAACTTTTATCTTTGTTAGTATTCAGTCTTAAACCTAAAAGTGAAGTTTTAGAATGTTACATCATTCTAATATTTTTCATTTCCTGAACACTCAAAATGTGTAGAGTAGTGATGACCAACAACTATCTGCTAAATATCCCAAATATTATAACTGATACCAACCCTCTATCATCTTTTGAAATGCTTTTTTTAATTAGCTTTAATTTAATTATCAAGGATTTTCTCATTAAACACCTTCTTTTTGTCATAAAGGTCTTTTCTGAGATACAGACCCACTTTCTACTTCCTATAAATAAAACGTGTCATCACATCAAATTAGTTGCTGTAGTGTCCCAATATTTCTAGGTATGATTTAAAATGCTAAAAAAAACAAGAACAAGTCAGCTATAGTTTTACATATTATATGGCCATTAAAAAAACATTGCTAACTTTGGAGTATTATCATCAACTAAGCTTGCTCCTTTCAGCCTCTGATGACCAAAGAAGCATTGACAACTGCAGAAAAAATACCGAAAACAGTAAATATTTGGCTCCCTGTCTTTCTGTGAAATAGAGTGACAAAAAAGTCAGCTCTTCTAGTGTAGCGTTATCTTGTGCATTTCAACACTGTACAGTCAGTAAGGCACATTCACTATCTGAGGCTGCAAAATTGAATGGCATGCACCCTGCAAATGCTACTCACTTGTCTTCTCCAGCTGAAATGATGGTGTAATGAGGCATTCTTTGGCAGCTGTTTAGGAAGAAAAAAGATCAAGTTGACCAGGCAAGGAGAAAGATATTGTGCATATGTCATACTAGTCTTTTCTTGGCTACCATCCTGGTGCGGTAGCTAATGTACTTCCGTGAAGTGACATTTCTTCAAGGTTGTTTATACTGGATCGCTGGGCATTTGTGGATCCTGAGTCAGTTGAAGTCGTGAGCTCTTTTACTGTGTCTGCTCTGATTTGTGTTTCTTTTGTTTTATTTCAGACCCTGGAGTAAGTGACCTGTGCATAAAGTCACACTACGGATTTTCCACTTGGTTTCTGTGCTTCTACAACAGCTTAAGGACATTTGATATTGGGAAGCCAAGAAGGTACGTCACGCTAAATCCATATCTTTCTGTAATTGTGAATCTTGATATTTTGATATTAAAAAAAAAAAAAAAAAGAATCATATGTAAGCCACAGTTTAAACAACTACAAACAAAGAGTATCTAAAATTAATATTTATCTATGTACCAAGCTTGATGTTACTGGGCCATCTGCTCGAAATTCTTTTTATTTTATAATCTATAACAGATAATTAACGTTTGCTATCCCCAGCTTATACTAAAATCAATTTACAGCAGATTTAAGCCAAACAGGATTCCAGATTTGAATCAAAAATGATGAGATAGTCCAGTTCATGGAAATGCCTGTGTACCTTCAACACAAGACTTACTTCAATAAGTATATATGGTCAAGAAACAAAGTACGACATGTTAATAATACTACTTCTTATCATTATCATTATCTTATCAATATTATTATTGTTAAATAGATTTTCTTCACAAAGGGCAGAGATGACAGACAATGAATCTGTGGGTGTTCGCCACATCTAGCAGTCTGCATAGTCCCAAATGCAAGTGATGTATGATTCTGGTCAGACCCAATGGATCTGTTTTGGGGTTGTTTTTTTTTAACCATCTGTCTTTGATGTCACTTTTTCAATACATGCACTAAGGAAAAAAAAGACTGGAACTGGTTGGAAATTAATGTGAAGGGGAAGGACTGTGCTGAACGACGTGAGGAAAGAAAATATGTCCCTCTGTACTCCCTTGCAGCCGTGGGGCATAACACAATTAGACTTTAGATTGTTTTTTCCTCTCCTTCTGCCCATCTGATTTCTGCTCTTGCCAGACTATTCTCTTTCATCTGCTTTATTCCTCTGTATTGTCATAATGTAGCAGACCCTGAGTGCTCTCACAGATCACTGGTACAGCTTATCAGTGAAGTGGTGCTGCTTCAAATTGGGTCCTTTAATTTAGTCTTTCTGCATTCATTCTCAGTATTACACTTTCAGGCAGGAAAAAAGATGGAAGTGGCAAAGAGGTAAGATAAACATACTTTAGGAAGAGCAATCTAGAAGCTACATGAAAATCTCATGCAGAGTTTGGGAACTAAGGCAATAAAGAAAGGTGTCTTTACAGCTCTGAATGTTGAATAAGCTGTGTTTTTTTTTTTTTTTTTTTTTTTTTTTTTTTTTTTATTTTTTTTTTTTTATTTTTTTTTTTTGTTTTTTGGGGGGGGGGGGGTGTTAATG
>VUQR01023445.1:30684-44948 GCA_015108515.1 Hemichromis elongatus | reverse complement strand
AAAAAAAATTGTTTTTTTTTTTTTTTTTTTTGGAAAACAATTGCTCAGATCAACTGTTCAGATCAATATGTTTGAGAGAT
The DNA here is from genome assembly GCA_015108515.1 of Hemichromis elongatus. NCBI lineage: Eukaryota > Metazoa > Chordata > Actinopteri > Cichliformes > Cichlidae > Hemichromis > Hemichromis elongatus. Next base: position 44,868 of record VUQR01023445.1, on the reverse strand, counting down.
AAGTGGAGGGGGAGGCTTACATCAGGTATCAGATTAAAGTGCTGTATTTTTTCCTACAATATCCGCTACTTACACCATAAAGAAGAATTTAAATTTTCTATTTTTTCTTAAAGAAAGGGGAAATGCACATTTCCCCCCTCCCTTTTAATGTTTTAAGCTGAAGCTAGCATATTAGTGTAAAAAAATAAACTGGTAATTAGCCCTTTTTTTCTTTTAGGATATTTTTCATTTATGATATTCATATGAAAATATATATGTATTTGGTTTATGATATTACAATGTTGTTTTCCAGTGTTCTCTCCAGTGTGCCTCTCCAAATATATATGATATAATTTATATACATTAGTTAAAAGAGTCGATATTGGATTTAGTATTAAACTTAAGCGTAACATATTTAGAACCATTTCATTGCAATTGCTTCTAGTCAATATCCTCAGTAAATTCCAATAGGACAAAGTGCAGGAAAACATTTAAATTAAAATTACTATGTATGTAAGGTAGAGATTTAAAGGACACGAGTGTCTACAGTAATATAGAACAGTATAGATCACAGAGGTTTATGGTTAATGTAACACTAGATGTTACATCCAATTTGAGTTAAGAATTTAAGTGAAATTGTCATACTGTATTGTTGCAGCTGTGAAGGGAGTCCAAAGGATTGGCTTGTAATTTTACTGGGTTTAATGAGTATGTTTACCGCTGGCTACCACACAGAAATGCTCAATTTTCTGACGTGTCAGATTCTGATGTTTTAACATCCCCAGTGCAGCTGTCTCTAAATTTACATATGAAATAGTTTTTAGGCATTACTCATGGATATGAGAGATAAAACAATATTCACTACACTACACTTACTCGGATGAACTTAAAGGCATGATTAGGCCATTAAGGCCACATCTGCCAGTCAAATTTGTTTTTTATTGGCACAAAACTCTGCTTAATTAAAATGTCACATCCACTGTAGCAATATACAACAAAGGCTGTAAAAATGATTACCATGAGGTTGCAGAGAGCTACTGTTCTTATCATTGTAGAGACTAGTTGCTATACAGTCTACCTTTGCCAAACCAGAGCACTCGGGAAGAGTAAGGTAGTGTAAAATGAAATGCATCAGTTTTTTTTTTCATACCAATAAAGCAGTATTACTCTATAGAATGTATTACATGTACTAGATAGCTGAGCTTATACATCAGTACAAAACATTGGCATTAGAATACATTGGTATTTCAAAATTTTTCTTTCTATTTTTTTATCTTCTTCAGTAAGTCCTTTCTCTGATTTCCCTTTTTAGTACAGCCTTTGGCATAAACACCAGGGCTGGAAATAGAACTAGATTAATTTGACACACAAAATGCCAACTTAAAAGATTTAAACACAGATGGAAGCCATAGATCGCGATAGTTTATATATTCTGTGTTTATAAATCCATGGATTTGAATCTTTTTTTCCTTTGGTTTACATAAGTAATACTATCTTTAATGCATGAGCAAACCATAACTGACGAAGAATGAAGTCATCTGGGATCAATCTAATATTTGTAACTCACCAAAGAAAGAATGCAGGGAAAATCAGCCTGGTAAATTTTGCATAAACACTAAGGACATCTAGATTCCAATGTGGCTTTAAATTTATTAGACATAAAAGGTAGCACTTTATAATAATGTCATATTATTAAGTACTAGTAAGATGTTAGCAAGTGCTTAATTTATCATTTATATCTCGTTACTTAGTAACTGTTATACCATGTTCAGCTATCACTACTGTACATGGTATAACTACTACTACATCACTGTAGTAGCACTAATATATATATTTATATATGAGCAGTGACTGTATATTAGTCTTTAGCAGACAGTTCTTGACATTTCCATGAGTGCTGATAATATAGTAATAATTTCTATGTCTTGAGCATCTTGTGTCTGTGGTAAAATTGTTCAAAAGACGATGCGCCCGTGAATGCTGAGCTACTCTCAAACACATGTACTCTACTATAAATGTGTAACAGTGGAATTTTTTTAATCACAGCATTTTTGAGACAATCTACTGTAACTCTTTAACCTTGTGTTAAGTTTACAGTGAGTGAGCATGTCCATAGAAAGTGCCATAGCTTCAGAAATATGAATTTATGAAGAACCTGGAACATATTTACAGATTTATTTTTAGTTGTTGAAACTGGATGAATGTTTTTGTTCATGTTTATAGGGATATCTAGACAAAGACCTGCTTTGGTTAACAGGTTAACTCTCAGTACACCTTCTGCAGTCATTGCTACCTTAGTACATGACAGGACATCATGATGACACATTATCAGAATGCCAATGTGATGGTACAGATTTTCTCTGACATTTAATAGAATTTCATGAATTGGTTTGATTAAAAAAGAGGGGGTGGGGGGTGCTAGAGTGATGAAAGTTTCAGACACAATTCAGTCAGCGAAAGCAATGAACATTGGTAGCGTGCAATTATAACTGACTGGAGATTTTGCAAAACATTCTGTATACACCCTTGTCAAAACACAGTTTGACTGGTATGGTGAGTGGGATGTGGCAGACAAACAAAGGAGGGTGAGGACTATCTCAAACGGTGATGTGTCAGTGAAGTTGTCTGTTCTGACTAATGTTACAAAGCGAAGGCAGTGAAACACAGTCAGCACTGTGGACAGCTCTGCTCTGTATTGTTTTCTATTCAGGACTTTGGACAGTTCCCCTGAGATCTAAACACAGTCACAGAGAGTTCATTCACAGTCTATCTGCTGGGCAAAGACATTTGTACTTTTTTTTTTAATTCAAAAAGTAGCAAATGAACTAATCTGATGCTTCTCAGTTACCCATTAATCCGTATTACCCAGCGATCACGGAGTCAATGAGCAAACTTTTTGTTTAACTGTGTGATAATCACCTAAAGTAAGCTGTTCCTGGGCCTATAAATTCCTGGCTGGCGGCCAACCAGTTGCCTCAAGATATATTTCAATAGGAGCAGAAGTCTTCCATTTAAATAAAACTGATCAGTACTTTAATGATCTGTAGATTTCATCAATTATTAGGATGTCTGACTGCAAAGTATCTTATTAACACCTGTTTTTAAGTCTAGCTTGCATTTAAATTGGATGTCTTTAGGCTACATTAAAAAAGAAACATACTAGAACGAGAAGCATTGCCTTGATAGGATAGTTTTGCAGCAGGAGCATTCACTGTGAACTACACAAATGAATGGTTAAAAAAAGTAATTAAGCAAACACGCCATCAAAAAGGGTAAAGACTGAAAAGAAGAAGCATCCCAACAGTGGCAGATTCAGCATAAACTACTGCTTTCATATTTCATTAGTGCAACTCCTACAACCATTGGGTTGACATCATGAATCAAAAATCTTTTTATAGCCTCAGTGTGACAGCACATCTGGAACTGCCTATGTCGCATGTGACTGCTTTTTGTTACAAATTACACCTCTACAGTCCCCTGATTGGACAATTCAGTGAAAAACACACAACAAGCAAAGAAACTGAATACTTAATGAACCTGTGTTTGTGTTCCAGTATTGTATGGTTTCAGGGTTTTGAATTTTTTATGTATGTGAAATGTCAATATTTATATACTTAAAATGATAAGTATATAAAATATAACTCTGGGACAGTGTATTTTTGAACAGCTAAAGCTGATAGGCAGACTGTCATTGAATACGCTAATTTTTCGTGTACTGCAGCCTGGCATTGCTTCCAGAAATGACAGAGATACTTGCTTAGTAATAAGAAAATAATGACATCCCATTGCCTGCTTACACCTTCAACACGTTCAATTTTTTTGCATCGCTACTGATGTAAATAACATTGCAGTCGGCATCTAGGTAGTGCTATGGAAAAGGAACACGTGTAAATAAAGTAACACTTTTTTTTAAGTGGCAAGAAGTCTCCAGATATGAACAAATATACAGAATGTGTCAGATAGGTCGTACAGTTCCCATGAAGAGACATAACCGTCGAGGAACACAGATCAATGCCGTAAGATATAATGAAGGCAAGGCAAGAGCAGAGGGTGAGAGATTATTTCAAAGGTAAAGACTGTTCAGCAAGTGAATTTTTATAAACTGGAAATTTTCTTTGAAAGTTTTTAGCTAATGTATTGGACAAATATATGATAGTTTGCTGAATTATGTCTTTGGGGAGACATCTTGAGCTATCAAGGATAGTAGACATAAATTTATATTTTAGGCCCTGGTGGTGATTAGACTCACTCATCAAATTTAACTTCATTAAAGACCTGCTTACATCTTGTTGAATTCCGGTGGCTAAATCTTCAAAGAGCAGCAGCACAGGTCAGCTCATCACAACTTGTAGTAATCTGACCTGTTTTAAAATCTACACGAGCTCACAAAAACAATTTACTATATGCCTTATTTCTAATTGATTCTTTTCCCCACATTGCACACCCACTTAGAGTTTCCCCAATATCTACCAAATCCCACTTTAACCGCTGGTTATACAAACTGTACAATAGCAGGTTTTGAATGATAACATAAGGTCTTCATGTCAAAGTAATTTTTCTTTCACTACAGCGCTGCATGTTTTTCCTTCCCTTGTCTGTAAATCAACACCATTATCCTTTTTCTCACACTCAGAGCCTTACCTTGAGTCTGCTGAATCATGCTGTGTACACTGTGAAAGACTGGGGACTGCATGCATTACATGAAAATTTGCTCTGGGAGAAAAGTTCAAGAGACAAATTTTGAGTTTTTTTTTTTTTTAACCCTAACAATACATGGTCTATGGGGGGAAAAGTATGAAGTTTTAAACATAAATACATTTCACATTTTCTCCAACACTTAAGTATAAATTCTGCTATTATCCTATAGCTTCTTCTTGTGAGCAAATACAGTACACTTTATGATGTAGATTACTGAAAATGCATGAACACTTATCTTTTTCAGGATTTCTACAAGAAAACACCTGAGTAATTTGCTTTTTACTATTTTCTTTATAGATGTTTAGCTGTCAGTAGTTTATAGATGTCAGTGTGTTACCTTCCTACCTAAGCTCTTTCTGTGTTGTAAAAAGAACAACCAAAAATCACTCTGACAGTAAACATTATTTAGATGTCAAAAATTAGACGTATTAATGATCAGCTAATTAGACCTACCATTACTTCTCCTAATCTTGTGCAAACTTGCTTTTTTATTTTTGAAGAAAGGACTTCTAAAGAACAGAAGTGCTGTGTTATTGTTGTGTTAATTGCAGCATTATCATTACATTCATGCAAAAAAATTATATATTACTTTTAGTCAAGCAAGAATATGTATTTGCAAGTTGTTTTGAACAACCTTTTTTAGACAACCTTTCAAATTTACATGTTTATTTTATTAGTCGGTTTTAAAAGTTCTTATTGTTGCATGTAGTCCTGAGTTTAACTTGCCCATCAATATTAAGGACAGTGATTGTAGAAATGTTGCAATATTCTCTTTCTTCCTTATACAATTAGAATTTGTCCTTAATTTCAGTGGAGACATTCTATCATTCTCATAGACTTGTTGTAAACAGCTTTAGTGTGTAGAAATTTTCCCTTTACACATGTTCATGGATAATAATGCAAGGCAAAACCTTACTACCAGTGCCAGCATCACCCCCTTCTGTCCTCTTCATCTTCACTGAGGCAGAAGGCTGTTTTCACACCTGTCATGGCTTTTTTGTGCATAATTTGTGATTCATATGTGGTCTTTCTATATCTGTCTTTTGCTGTATTTTTTTTTTCACGAATTCCAGAATACCAGTTGGTCTTAAAGTCCAACAATTTAGGCTTCTGTTACCTTGTTTCTTCTGTCATTCAGGCTTTTTTATTAATTACTCCCAATTGTTGACATTTTATGCAATAGGTGTCATGTTTGGCATTGCAGATGTTGTATTAGATTCCAGGACAACTGACTAAGAAAATGTTTTTTTTTATGTCATTGTCAGTTTTATTAAGATTGGCACTGACACAAGGATTAGTTTTCATTAAGATGTGCAAGGTCAAAAAGTACTTTACAGTAACTGTAGTGTTTTACAGTACAGTATAGTTTCATCTCATGCTTTAGGACATCAACCTAGGTTTTATAAGTCCCTTCAGACTTTGGATCTGGAAAAATGTTTCCACTGCTTTTTTTCATGTTATGGGTCATTTAACTATCTTCCTCAGTATAATAATGTTCGGAACATCAGTAAAAAATTTTTGTGGCTTTAAACTGCAAACGCATTTTAATGGTGTTTGCCAGCTGTTGTTATGATTTTTCAGTCTGTTCCCATCCTAGCAGTGTATTCAGCCAAGGCGCACCTGCACTGGAACACCACATAATATGAACTCTTTGTGTGTCTCTAATGTTTGAGTATGAAATTGGGATTAGGTTTGTCCTGTTCCATGAAGTAGTTATTTTATATTCTCCTTCAGACATAAATGTATATACTGGAGCTAATGGGTATATGTACCAAGTGTAAATAAAAGTAAATAAAATAATGTTTATGTTGTAATTCAGTATTTAACATAGTCTTTACATCAATTGCAATTTAGTCTCTCACCCAGCTGTAGTGCAAAAAGTGCTTGTATCTCCTACTATGCTATCCATTGACTCTCTTCCACTTCTCCTTATGAGGGTTACGGGGGTGGGGTTGGGCGCCTATTGCAGCTACTATAGGGCCAGAGTTGGGCTACACCCTGGACAGGTCGCCAGTCTGACACAGGTTAAATGTTGATTCTAAATTGCCCATAGGTTTGAATGTGAGTGTGAACGGTCGTTTGTCTCTCTGCATTACCCTAACCCCATTAACTGCATGTGTTTGGACAGTGGAAGGAAGCTGGAGTACCTGGACATAATGCATATTAATACAGAGCCTATTCTAGATGGGTGATTAGGCCAGTGGACAAATAAGTATCATGTTTTTTTTAAAATTAATTAATTATTCATTTAATAATACATTTATTTTAAACGATGAAAATAAATAAACAAATACTCACTCACTTCTCATTGTGACTCTTTGAGCACCCCTTTAGCGAGAGCTTATATCTTTAACTGTCTGCTCAATAACTCAATTCCACTCTTATCTCAGCCACAAGGAAGAGATTTAGTGTGAGGTGGGAGACCATTCTCTTAGATGCTGTAGGATGTATCCCACAGGCCAATCTGTAAAGAAATACAGAGGAACCCATCAATGATGTCTTTGAAAGATTACCATGAAGATGGTTAATAACATTGCACAGCATGTGACAACGGATGGTTTATTGATGGATGCTAGAGAGGCATTTTGAAAACAACATGGTGTGAGCAGTTGTTTTACAAATAGGACTGCATGGAGAGCATCTAAATGGAAGACATGGGTCTATTTGGGATATTGATTTTCCTTATATGTTTACTATAAATGTCTGGTTTAAGCAATCACTGAAATAAAAAAAGAATGCAGAATTATATATTTCTGCAGTAATATTTCTGATATGAGAATCCCATAGGAGGGAAACTGTTTGGAAACTGATGGACGTTATTGTTGTCCAGTATTGTGTCCAATGCTGGCCAAAGTGCAAGGTAAGGTTGTAACAAAATCTGAAAATATTTGTGTACAAATTCTGCTAATGGAAAAGATTCTACGTCAACCATTGCTAAGGGGTGGAGAAAATGTGACTGTAAGGTGTTGTAGGTGTTACTACATATTAAATTTAAAGGAATCATTTAAGCAGGCTTCAGTCAGTTCCATAAATAAAGCCCTTATGGAGTAGATTCCACAATCTAGTCGAATGCTTTCCTGAGCTGTGAGACATTGTAGCATATGTAGCACATTTTCTTAATTTATTCATGGCATTACCCCTTTTTGTCTTGTGATTAGGCATCCCATCTTCTGTGATGGGGTCCACTGCAGTTGACCATCATATTGCTCTGTTACTTTCCAGCTTTGACTTTGTAACAGATTTTTCATCATACTTTTGATTGTCTAAAAAACCAGACATTTCAGGTCCCATGATTACTTCTCTCATGAGGAAACAAAGCGCCGCTTTGGTGACGGGACACAAGAGTGAGATTATGTACTCTTGGGGTGCAAAGGGACATGTTTATACTAATCCGTTCTGACACCAGATATGTTTGCACCAATTTTTCTCAGTTCTTCCTTCATTTGAAGTTTTTCTGTGCCTCACCCTGTTCTCAATTTATTCTGCCATTTATTTATTTATTTTCCTCAATTTCTCCGTACTTATATGTCTGGAATTTGTATGAGACACATTATTTGCATTAGTGGCTGTGCGGAATAAAAAATGAATCCTATTTTCTGGCTGGTCTGCCTCACCCTTGCTTGTTCTCTGCCCTTTATTTCTTTTGTTTCCTATTTTGACATTATTTGGCCAACTTGTTTGTTGTCATACCCAGTTTGTTCAACTTTGTGTTTGTCTGCCTTTGTATTTGTCTTCGTGTTTACAGAGAGAAAAGATGTATTTGTTCTCTTGTGTTTGCTTTTACTGTTTAGTGAGGAGGTTTGCTGCTGCTGCTGCACTTGTACAGACCAAACCAGAGAGAGGAGCTGTGTCTTTCTCAAAATGTTCCCATCTCCTGTAATATATGGAGTTCCACTGAGAGGACAATATATGGTATGCAGACAAATAGCAAAATACATGCAGTACAATATAACTCAATACAACAGTACTTTATTAAATACTATTGTTGTTTTATGTACTTCATAGTGTTAAGTATATTTTGAGAAAATTTGTCAGTAGACTGCAGTGTTATTAAATCACTAGAATATGTTACAATACAAATATGTTACATTTTAGCAGTTCTTCATGAACCTGACACTTAATGCAAGGCAATTGCTGCTGTTGTGTAGTTCCACCTACCACAGAAATACTTTCAAATCTTTAAAAACAATTGTTGATCATTTAACAATTTTGATTATTTTGTCATTGTGTTAGGAGTGAGATATTACAAATCCAAGGCAGCGTATGAAAACCATCCAAATACTTTAGTCACTTAACATGTTTAAATTGGTCCCAGGTTGGGCTCAGAAGAGGTTCTCCACTCTGTTACATCCTGCAGTCATGACCAAAGGTTTTGGTATTTACAGAAATGTTCTTTGTTCATAATATAGTGAAGAACAACTACAAGTGTTCCAAAGACTTTACTGGCCAAAAAAGAATCAATGATGGCTGCAGGTTTGTTCCAAACTAACCATTGTTAACCCAAGAAGACAATGATTTCAGCATGTATATTTATACTGATAAGTCTGCTCTTAAAATTCATTGTAAATGTTGGTGTGACTTCAGCTGTTTTGTATTCACTCACACTTTCCCCTGTGCTAATGAAAAGATACGGAAATTCTATTAGCTGATCATTTAATGTCAGGGCCAAAATACAGTTAACTTTATCACAAAGACACAATGTTAACTTTTAAATGGATGGAGCTCTTTGCAATTCATGAATATGCTCCAGCTCATTCTGCATAGTAATTTAAAAATGTTGAATCCCATCCATAAAAATTGAAAGTTTGTGAAAATATAGTACTTGTGCCACTGCCAAACATTTGGTCATAACTCTGCATTTGTATGTATGGAGAATAGTTCCAGAGTGCATGACTGTGTCTTCAAGGCATGTCAGCTTGATTGGTCAAGCCCTGTTCTTGTCCTATAATGAAATCACTGCTTATATGATCTGATGACAAAGATCCAGTTGAACTGACATCTAACCACCCCTCACCTCATAAGAGAATAGAACTGGTTCTGTCTAAATCTGTTAGCTAACCCACTCATTGTTGTTAGTGTTAAGCCTAAACTGGGTTGCAAAGCAGTCCCTCCCTCCCACTTTCTGCAGAAGTTTGTCGAGGCCAGGTATTTCTTTTTCTCTCCAGAGCTCCCCACTAGTGGAGAGATTAAAACAATTTGGAGTAGGGAAGAGCAGTCGAACTGCGAAACTAACTTCATAAATATCTTGGAGTTGAACTGTCCTCCTCACTCTGAAATAGTTCCAACCAAGGATGAGAGGTCATCGTACTAACATCAGGACAGACGGCACAAGGACAGCAGCCTACATCAACAGGCAGCAAGATGTCAGCAAAATTGTGGTGGACTGACCCCCTGTTTTGCACTCAGAGCAGGACCTGTGCCATGAGCATTCAGCATCAAGGCAGACATAATACTGAAGAGATTAGACCATGTGTGTCATCTCTTTGGAAAAGCTGCTTGTTGCCAAAAAAAAGAAGAATCACCGTTCTAATTCAGGAGAGCTCTTTACTTGAGGTACTCGCACTGTTGGCTTGGCAAGGGACAGACTTTGGGCATTGCCAGAACCTGTATTGTGGAGGTATGTTGGTTCAGGGGATAAATGCTCGTTGCTGGAAACAAGACCCTCTCTGGCTTAGCATTTACAGCATGTAGACCTTGACCTGGTTTGCATTTAAATAAGCGAAGTAGTATGTCTTTTTTACAGTGTCTTATAAATGTATTAGGCTGCAACATCTCCTCCTGGAGTGTCTTTTAGACAACCTATGACTACACTGTAACCTTGGTTCTATGAATGAGTCTAACTCTCCAGGTTTTTGTCCACTCTGACAGGTTTCAATTAAACTATATGATACTGTATGCAATTTAGTACATCTGTGGTGTGGCTTTAGATAGATAGCGTTTGGTGGTGCAATCCCTGGCTGCTCAAGTTTTGGTGGTAGTGTTTTTGTAAAAGGGTGAATGGGGTATGTCGTATATAAGTGCACTAATGGTTTAAACAGACAAGAAAAGCACTATATACATGTACAGTTAACCCTCGGGGTATAACTAGGCGAGCCTGCACTGAAAAGCAGGGGGGTGTCATTCTCAGTGAAATGTGGGATATGCCAAAGTTATAATATAATTAAATACTTGGTTTCTTAAAGGCTTCACTGGGCTGTAGTGCTGCATGGTCTAAGACAATTTGGAGTAAGGAAGTGCTGTTGGAGCAGAGTGTCATCATGAGGTTAAAAGAAACAAAAGAGATATCCTAAATCCAAAGAATATTGGTCAACTGTTATTTCAAGAAGGCTGGAATGGCACTTGTAACTAGGATAACTTTTTTAAGATTAAGGTATAACAATAAAACAATGCATGTGCAAAAGAGAAAAAAGAAATATCTGTTTATTCTTGGGGAGTACTCAAGCTGAAAGTATAGATGTTATAAATCTGTTTATTTAATCTTGAACTACACGAAGGAATAACTGTACAGTCACACAGGTTGAAAACATGGTAAGTAAAACACTGGTCTCCAAGCAATAAAAACAGAGAGAGTTTGTCCTTCTTTGAACTAATAAACGGGTCATGTTTGTATAAATTTCTTCATGGTTGAGAGGATGGCACCACCATTACACTAAGGCAGAAATGCCAGGCCTCTCTGGTAATGCAAGAAAGCTGTAATGTGGCAATGACCAGGCCACTGCACTTCCCCAACCTTCAACTTTATGCAATCTTTCTGTGTCCAACCAAACATTATCTGGGTCATGGAAATACAAATGTCAAGTGTTACCGCATGAGAATGTTGTGGTTTGGGCAATGGGGTCAAACAACCCCATGTCTTTTACCCTTTCTCTAAGCTTTCTCTGAGTTTCCCTTTTTTTCCCTCATTCCTCTGTCTTTCGTATTATTTCATTGCTTCCCTCTCTCTTACCTTCTCTGTTGTCTTTCCCTCCTTGTGTCTGTGCTATGGCACACACGACCTGTCCACTTGTTTGCGGAGAGTGTAGTAGTAATGTTGTGTGGCAGTTGCTGAGGACAATGGCCACCGGGTGTTTTGTGATGTAATGATCCCTGCCATCGCCTCTCAACTCCCTCTGGTCAGTTAAGGAGAGAAGTGGATGGAAGGTAACAGGCCAAGTACACACACATTTAAGGAAAACCCGCCTGAGAAGCAGCATGCTAACAGAGCCAGTGTTTGGAGTTGACAGTTTCTGGCTCTTATATTGTACAGGAAAATTAGCCCATGACATGATGAAGTATAAACCACTATACAGCATTTGAGCAAAGCACTCAACTCCCAGATGCTCCGGTGAAGCTGCTCAGCAGTGAGCTGTAAAAGATGGTGGCTGCTGTCATATGTGAATGCGTTTAAGCATATGACTGTAAAGCAAGGCTATACTGGAAAAGGGCAGGCATGCTGACCAAATGTTTCATTATAATTAAATGTCACATTGGCTTTTAATCGTAAAACAGTATGGCAGAAAACAGAATATGCTGAGGCGGGGTTGCATCGCTCAGCATTGCTTTTGCCTAGAGAATCTTGTGCGATTTACTGAAGTGAATCAGCAGGAGATATGTTGTGCTACCAGTGAGTCACATTTTAAACTTATCTTGGGGTCATCGTTGGTGAATGGAGTTAGCTCAGTTGTCACTGTACTGGCTTAGCTGTAGTCAGCATGTACATGAATACAATGCAGTCATAGCGGAGCTGTTTGGCAAGGAGACAGCACCACCAGCAAATCTTAAATACATAAGAAAAAGAACACAACCAAATTAGACTCTTTTCAAGCTTTGGTAGATGAAAATGCTCAAGTTTAATATTCAGCTCTAAGGTGTAAAATAAATAAATACATATAGATTCTATGTAGAGGCTGGGATTAGCCAACAAACTATGGGATCTATTTCCAAGGTGCTGCAAGATAAAAATTTTTTTTTTTTTTAATGGTTGTTGCATTTCGAAGTCACCAAATTTCACTGAAATGTTATTTCAACCTTTCATACGGATCATACCAACTGACAGAACACAAACCCATGAAAAACAAAACCAACAAGACCAGCATTTGGACACAAATATGATATTGTGTCCAAATGTTCAAGCCGTAGATCACATAGTCATTGTGCAGTAACATGACTGTGAACAAGACTTTGTGAATTGAGCCAGCATTGTAGTTGTCTCTCGAGGACACAGCAGACCTACATATTCCAATCAAAATCTGTTCAAACTGAAACACAACTAATAGGAGGGAAATTGTCAGTAATTAAAATGTACATCAGAACTTCTTGTTGAAAATACACCACAGGCTGTTCTTCCATCTGTTAATTACTGTATGAGTGGCTTGTGGAATGAGTGCCTGGGCAATATGCTCATTTCAAATACATTTAGCTGATGAGTATAACTTCAATGATGAGGTTTAAATTTGTGTTCGTTAAAGCCGAATTTCATACATTTTTTATCTCTCACTGTAATTTCTGTTTACAAAACATTTAGCGCACATAACACCAATTTATAAATTTAAATAATACATGTAATGCTATCGAGTCTTTTATTTTTTAATATTATTATTAGTTTTTATTTTAAATATTTATGGATTAATTGATTAATTAATTAATGTTTTGCAATATTATCAAGAAAATAATTATATGAGAAATAGATCAGCAATGTTCTCCTGTATGTCAGGCTTGCATAGCTGTTGTGCATATAATCGTACTGTTATTTTTTTTATTTTTTTATTTTTTTGCTCCAGTCTTATTCAAAGATAAGAGCTTGAGAGCTTTCTAAACCTACTTTTCATGGCAAAGTCAAGCCCACTGTTTGTGATCCCCATAACAGTTGTTGTTGTTAGTGTTTTAACACTACAAATACTATTAAAACTGAATAATCACATCTTTATCTGCGAAGATATTTCAAAGTAGTTTAGTTCCCTTACCTTGACTTGCAAATCACAGAGGGGTTCCTTGGAAAGGCACAGCTGGATTTAGTTTATTAGGACCAGTACTTTGTGGCACTTTGCCTTTAAGCCTTGTCATTGGCAAATCAGATCAAAAGAATATGCTCAGGTTACTGTTCATTACGCTGAAGCTGAAGTCTGTAGACTGTTTTCCCATGAAGAACACCGCCACAATGATTTCTGATTGCAGCAATTCACCCACAAAATTAGTTGCGTTTTTCTTCTTCCAGCTGACTTCTTCTAGCCACAAAAGCATGTTTGTGCATTTTCATCTGGCCATTCCTAAGTAGGATCGCCCACACATTCCCCTCTACACAGAAAAAGGATTTGATCACTGCTGCCAAGCAGAGTCAACGCATGTGTGGGGAAATGTATTGCAAGGAGTGGGAGAGATCTGTGTGCAGGCTGAGCCTGTTTGTGATGTCTTTATCAGGCCTATGCAAATATAGGCACCGAACTATAAGGCTCTTAAACAAAAATACTTTGCTGCTTCTTCAACAAGGTGCAGACAGACAGGCAACACACACACACACTATCACTATCT
>VUQR01023445.1:10927-24401 GCA_015108515.1 Hemichromis elongatus | reverse complement strand
TCTGTGTGTTAGTTAGATTGGGAGGGGAGGGGAGGTAGGTATGTTGTTACAACCTAAAAGTCAAATTGGTGTAGAAAAAAAAATCTTTACACACTATCTGTGTTTAGTGTGATAAGGACTTTGAAGGAGTTTCAGTCTTCCAGTTCTCATTAGTACTGACTGTGATTCTATTGCAAATCAGTGAGGTTCATGGTGAAAGGCAAGAAAATGTATTCAGATCAAACTGAATTATGAAGTAGCCCTGGAAAATTGGGGTCAGTGATGGATCCCTTTGATTTTTTTTTCTAGCAGCTGTATGTCCATATCACTGAGGTCTGATTTGAAATACAAATTAAGTGAAGTAGTGCAGCATAAATCATCAAGGATATTTGAAAAGAAAAAAAAAAACGTTTTTGTGTGTCTGAAGAGTTGTATCTCTGTCTGTTGTCTTTGTGAAACCTTGTCCACATTGACGATGCTGTAGCTTAGGAGGTACAGCAGGTCATCTGCTAATCTGAAGGTTGGTGGTTCTATTCCTGGCTGTTCCAGTTCTGCAAAGTATCCTTGGATAAGATCCTGAACCCCAAGTTGCTTTCTGATGCATTCATCAGAGTATGAATGCTAGACAACAAGCACTTAGGTAGAAAAAAGTGAATGAGGCATGTTGTGCAAAGCACTTTGAGTGCTCGAGTAGAAAAGCGCTATACAAGAACTGGTCCGTTTACCACATTAAACAAATTTATATGACCGTTTTCTGCATTTGTACAATATCTCTAAAATTAGAAACATCCTGTCTCAGAGTGATGCTGAAAAACTAGTTCATGCATTTATTACTTCTAGGCTAGACTATTGTAATTTATTATCAGGTTGTCCTCAAAACTCCCCGAAAAGCCTTCAGTTTATTCAAAATGCTGCAGCGAGCGTACTGACAGAGACTCGAAAGAGAGAGCATTTCTCCCACACTGACTTCTCTTCTTTAGCTCACTATTAAATCCAGATAAAATTTTAAATCCTTTTCTATACAGTCTTGTACACAGTCTTGAATATTCAGACCTCATTAAAAAAAAAAAAAAGCTCATAGTACCATATCATTCCAATAGAGCCACAGTCTACTGTCTTACTTGTGGTTTCTATAGTATTTGAAAAAACAGAGCCTTCAGCTTTTAGGGCCCTCGTCTTTGGAACCGGCTCACAGACACACTCTCTGCTTTTAAGATTAGGCTTAAAACAGTCCTTTATGATAAAGCTTATAAAGTAGTTAGGGCTGGATCAGGTGACCCTGAACCCTGCAATATTAAGGCAACTGTTCTTGTGATTTGGCACAAAGTAAAATTGAATTCAATTCAATATAATGATAGGATTTGACATCATTTATACAACCAAGGTATTTTCCACTCAGGCATGTTAAACAATATTCTAGCTTAACCGTGGAGTCAGTGGTCTTGGGCATGAGTCAATTTGCTCAATTTTCATGCATTTACATGATCTCCCCAGTAAACTTGTTTGACAAATGTTTTAGTAAAATGTTGTTAAAAAAAATACTACTGAATGAAAATTATGATGCTATTTTAATATGTGAACAAATGGAAAAGCACAGTTATATTAATTCTGCTCCAGGTGGGTTTTAAATCCAATGTGGGATCAAATGGTATGCAATTGTTAAAAAGGAAAATAACTGTAATCATTTTTTTGCTATTTTCAAAGTCACTCTGGTAATAATGGATATGCAGAACCGTAATTGAGCTAAAGCACTTTCAATGAATTTATTGTTTGAGCATTTTTGGCACTTTTTTTCCTTTTAACACTCTGTAAAAGAGACCTCATGTGGTGCCACCCAGGAGGGCTGGAACAATCAGAGCTTATGACCTCATAACAAGGAAAAACAAGCATCAAGCTCATCCATAACAACACGTTTGGTATCACAGTGTGTGAAACAACAGTGTAATGCGACTACCTGCAATCCAGCTTTTTTTTTTTTTTTAAATTGGAAATTGATATATACAACTGCATAACAAGCACCTACATTATTTCTCAATGAGCCTCCTTTAGAAAAAGGAACTCAAAGGACTCCATAATGGTTTCTACTTCTACAACCAATTAACTGGAAGACATTGTGTCACTATTCATTTGTAATCATTATGTGTATTTGCATGAGTAATGAGCGAGAAATATAACACGTGAGACACTCCCTCACTGTTGCGGATGATAAAGTTGCAGCTCGACATCTCTGATTACAAACCATTAAATAGAAATGGAGGCAGTTTGCAGTCAGATGCATTCATCATTACAAGAGAGCATGGATTCCTTCTATAGACATGGGAAAGCTGCAGATACCTTGCTCCTAAATCAAAGTTATGCCATATTGGATTTTGTCAGCACTTAAAATGAGCATATGATGTAATTAAAAAGCAAACAAGGATGCAGATTCCATTTAGCCTGATAATTCCTTTAAGATCTAAATATGATGCAGTATGTTAAATATGTTTGAAACTCACATTAAAGAACAGAGCAGAACTCAAAGACATGCAGATTAGACATGTGTTAAACAAGATGGTTTTTCTTTGTTTTTATACGAATAGGTTCATACCTATGGACAGATGACTTGCAGCGGTCCCTCCTCTATTTACAGTTTGTTTTTTAAAAAGTCAACTTTTTGAAGAAAGACGTATAAACATGTAAAAACTGATCTTGTTTGTCTTGCAATGTTTTGTACAGCACATGCTCCAAGTGAGATTAAATCAAAGAATTGAAATTAATACCAATGTGACTATAGCATAGCACATATGATGGACGCATTCAAAGTCAGGATTTTAGTATTGTCAAATGTTTATACACAGAGACACAAAGAACCTTGAAACACGCATTGTAAAGCTCACTAAAAGAAACAAAAAGGTTGTTAACTTACTGATGTAAGAAACTTGGGTAAAAATAAGGGAAGTAAAGGAGGTTTATAAGTGCAGGGGTCAATATCATGACAAATAAGTGTCCCTGTCGTACTGTAATGTACTTTAAGCAATAGCATCCATCAATCAAACACCATATGCTACTTTTTTTGTTTTGCACTATTTTCTGCAGCTATTTTACAGTCGACATCTAGAGCCGAGTTGGCCGCTTATGTTTTTCCTAGCAATAAATGAATCACTTTAAATGTTTCCACCTGAATTAACATAATGTTCGGTGCCTAAATTCTGCAGAATCATATCCAGGTGTTAGCGCCCAGATGCACTGGCGCATGGTTCAGCAGAAGACTTCTTGCAGCCCATTCAAAGGCTTTAGCAAGCCACACCAGCGCTACCAAGATATGTGCTAATGTGTATGCATCTTTGTTTGCCTTACACAATAGCTATTGTGATGGGAAAACGTGCAATACTGCCAATATGTGTGTGTGTTACTCCAGATACTATACCGTCATCAAATATTCATTCAAATCTCTACTGAGAAAAGCCAACAATTCTGCTGCCCTATTCAACAGCAATTCTGGCTACTTTTGACGAAGGAACTTCCCTGCTTAAGGGGTCATCACTGTTTTTCTTGTCCGAATAACCTGTATGTGTCAAATACTTTTGATGAATCACACAAGGGCAGCAGGTATGCTTGCATGGGTGCTTTGCAGAACATTTGCCAATTGAAATGTCAAAGTTTTGATCTAAATTTGATCCATGTCATGTTAAAGGTGCTTCAGTAACTAAAAGAATCATGACTGGCTCCAGGTTTCATTCTTCTGAAGCAATGTATACATATATGTATACCTGGACTTACATTTCGTGCAAAAATGTATGCATTGTATGCATAATATGCACGCACTCCCTTTTATGCAAGGTATCAGTGTGATAGGTGAAAGGAGGAATAGATTTCAGTCACTGAAGCAGTCATTGTTTCAAGGTTATGTGCTTTTTTTTCAATGTATGAATAGTCAATGTGTTCATTCAAAGGAGGACGTGTGAGTGTGTCATTAATGTGGAAATGACATTATGCAGTATGTCAGCCATTCTCTTTTCCATACATTTTTAGGTCAGAGGTTCAAAAAAGACATCATTGTCTTTGTTCGTGTCCTGGTTGACAGTGCAAACAAGAAAATGTTGTTTGTAGCATGTTTTCTCTAATTATGTTGTTCTTATTTTATGTCAGATTCAGTTGAAGCTTGGGAAAAAGAAAGAAAGACAGATGTAAGAATATGTTTATTTTTCATATGGATAAAATCTTT
The DNA here is from genome assembly GCA_015108515.1 of Hemichromis elongatus. Taxonomy (NCBI): domain Eukaryota; kingdom Metazoa; phylum Chordata; class Actinopteri; order Cichliformes; family Cichlidae; genus Hemichromis; species Hemichromis elongatus. Next base: position 20,218 of record VUQR01023445.1, on the reverse strand, counting down.
TTGTTTTTATCTTTAATATTTTGCACTCTAATTAAAAAAATAACAACAATAGCGTTAGCTAGTATTTCAGGACTATGTCGAATACTCGCTCGAGTTATTAGAAACACTTTTACATTGTCAGTGATTTAAGCGCTGTCTCATAAGAGACAAATTAAGTGATACTTTGCTCATGAAAAAGCTTGATAGATTGAGAAGCACATCAGCATCGCAGTATAACTCTTGTAAAGTGTCTACCTCCAAACTTCCATCTGGTGGAAATATAAAATGAGAGCTACAAGGCATGCGACCATTTATTTTGTGGCGAGAGGCAAAAATTGAGGCCTTTACTGTAGAAAGAAAAGTCCTCTTACCTGTTTGTGGCCTGTTGGGTTTGATAGAAAGAAAACAAAACTGGGGAAACTTTAAATTTGCAGGATGTTATGAAAGAGATTGAAAGAGTAAATCTAAGAACAAATGTATGATTTATCTCGGCATCGACGCCACACCTATTGAGAGTTGTTTTTTTTATAGTTTAGAATCAATAAAAAGGGAGTGAAGAGGCTGGGTTTTTTTTGGTTTTTTTTCCCCCAGGTGCTCTAGTTTCCCAACATGTCTTTCTTTCACATTGTCAGAGGCTACAGTAGCTGAAACCCCCTAGTTGTAGCTCCAGGGGGTCAGATAAAAGGAGCTGGAGCAGGGTCTGCTAATCTTAGACATGCAGACTCCGATTACATAGAGAGGAAGATAGAGGGCTATTTTCAAGCCTGAGAGATACAAAGATGAATTGATACAAAGGACAATGGTTGTCAGATTTTGTTTCTACTCTGTTATTGGAACATCAGTGATTTCAGTAAGTGCCAAAGGCGAACTTAGAACAACAGCCTTTAATTAGTACCACATTTCTGTATTCCTTTGTTGTGTTTTTATACAGTAAACCTTATTTCTGTGATATATACTGTGTCTAAATTGTTTGCCGTTTTTGTAGGTTTTACCCGTGATATTTACAAAGCAAGAAACTATTTTTAATTTATCTTCTTTCATCTGAAAAAACATTTAGTGCATTCTGAGTCTTACGCACATGAATCTGACCATGTAATAAAATATTTACAGGACAAACTCTATGAATACTGTGCAAATTATTGATAAAGTTGTCTTCTGTGATCAAGGCATAGAGTAAACAAATGGAAACATTTGCAGCGTTGCGGAGTTTTTGATACCTATTATTTAACTAGATGGCCATTTGCTGATGTCAGCTGCGTTACAGGCATCTGATGTGACACGTGTTTTGCATATTTGAGCAGTAGGGCAATTTTTTTCATTTACAGAGAAAGGCAACAAATATATTTTTGCAAGATTTTATATTTTTATAACGTAGGATCTAATGCATAAAGTTTACTTTATTAACCCTCCTCAACAATCTTCATTTTTGATAACCAAAAGGTGGCACTGCTTTAATAATTGTTATACATTTCTAACTCCTACAAGCTGACTGCCAATAGATATTAAGACACACTTAAGTATCAAAGGAACACAAGACACAGGTACAAGACTGATAAGAAACTAAGTAAACTAAACTAAGTTGGTCTCCTGATGAGTTGCAGCCAAGAAGTAGCCTCTGGAGTTGAAATACTGCAGTTCCTCTAGGTGCCACTTGAGGCTGGCTCCAAAAGGGATAAATCCCTACATATCCCATATTAAAAATGTTAAACCTTTACATATTAAAAAAATGCTACATCCTGGTACTAAAACAGCTTTGGCCTCTATGGATAGTGTCTTCCTCTTATAACAACTTTGAGTTTGGGACATTTTTGTAACCCATCCAACTGGACTTATGGGGTGTGGCGATGCTGACTGGCAGTGTCCGGACGCAGGTAGCAGATTGGTGTCTGCTAGGCCTCAGTCACTACTTGGATTCATTAAACTGGACATCTTCCCTGTGTATGTTTTTGGAGCCGCTGGAACATTTACAATGGATTATAACATTATGGCTTGCTGTGTGGAACAGAAAATCAAAAAGTTTTTACTTGAGTTTTGGTGCGTGAACTCTTTTATTGGTCTGTTACTTTGCCCTAATTAGCCAATAGGGGTGTATATGTCCATATGTCCACAACAAAACTTATGAATGTAGTTTGCCAACCAAACTTGTTTATTAGCCACTGACTTAGCACTATAACCTTTCAAATATTTAGGGTAACCTTTTGCAGGAGAAAAAAAAAGATAACACACACATACACATACATGGCAGGGGAAATAACAGAACCCACTTCGATCTCTTATGTTACTGTAGCTTATATGGGGAGACATTTTCTATTGCATATCAGCTTATGTGGGCAAAGCTAATTGAGCTCAAACTGAACTGGCATTATCTTAATTATTTGCAAGTGTCAGCTGCTGTAATATTATCTTTGTAGACCGATTTTCTTCATGTTATGTTGAAAATACAGTGTTGTAATGTAAGAGCATTTTATGTAAAAAAAACAACAACAAAAAAAGAAAACTAGATTTTGCTATGATCCCCTTTTTGTCTTTTACATTTTGTGATTACTGAATGGCAGCACACTTGTTAGCACTGTTGCATGTTCTCTCCGGGTACTCCGGCTTCCTCTCACAGTCCAAACATGCACTTAGGGGGGGATAGGTTAATTAGAAACACTAAATTGCCCATAGATATAATTGGGGGAGTGAATGTGAATCCGATTGATTGTCTCTGTCTATGTGGTAGCCCTGCAACAGACTGGCGACCTGTCCAGGGTATACTCCGCCTCCTGCCCTAAGATAGCTGGGATTGGCTCCTGCGCCCCCTGCGACCCTGAAAAAAGACTAACATAAGCGAATGGATGGATGGATTGCTGAGTTTATGACCTGAACTTTATTTTATATATATTTTATTTTTTTTTATTTTTTTCAGTCTAAAAAGAGAAACTTGGGAGTAGAGAACCTGCATACAGCCTAATGCACAATTCTGTGTGGTATTCAATAGAATTTTTATTTTCTTAAGATAAATTTAATTCTTGCACAGACTTGTACCTTACTTTCAGGCGTAGTGAGTTTAATTATCTCCACATGTATTTTAGTTAGCGAAGTACTTTAATAATCCTCAATGTAACTTGAAATACTGCTATGCAGTTTTATACGGGGGCAAAGTTTCTTGTTGTTTTCAAGCTACTTGAGTGTTTGCATATTATGATTCACCAAAGCACATGGATGAACACCCATTTTGGTGAGTGTGAGCCCTAGTTGATGTGAGTGATGGCTAATAGCTGCATGATAATGAGGTGGAGAGGCGATATGAACGTGGCATTCTTGTGAGTGAATCTCACCCATTAAGAGATGGATCTCTGTCCAAGCAGAAGTGCGCATCTTAATTGGTTCATTTCATTGTTGGCAAAAAGCTTTAATTGGGTGACACATTGAAAGATGGATTGATAGCTTGTCCTGGGAAAAAAATATAGGTGGCATCTGAGGTGGATGGTTTAGCGCGATTTGTGTGTCCGTGTGGGAGTGTGTTAAAGAGAGTGGAGGCTTGAGAGAGATTATGTTAATAGGGCTCATTAGATCAACAAAGAAATATCTTGCATGAATATGGCTGTGATACACAAGAAAGGGTCTGCCATTGTAAAGGTACTAGAGAGGTAAATGCTCGTGTGCTTGGCAGAAATGGTGGATGTGGGTGCTGAGCATGCAGAGACAAAGAGCTGAAGCCCACACATTGTTGTGATAGATGGCTGTGGAGCAAACTAACAAATTTAAACTCTTGAACATATTACAACCCCTAAATGTATCAAGGCTTCCATTTGCATCAGTTCTCTTTATCAGAGCATGAAAGAAAAATAATAACTTTCAAATTTATCAAAGTGTCTCCTTTTGTGTTAAGTTATTAAGCAATACTGATTTTAAATGGCCTATAATCAAAGTACCTAATTTGCCAGTGTTGGAAATAGCGTATCACAGAAATCATTCAGAATAGCTATTGTGGTAGAATGCGTGCCACAATACTATTTAAATTAACGGGAATGCAGGTGTTCCTATCTGACAGAAAATATATTTTTTGTTTTGTTTTTGTGTTCAGGGCGTTTCTACCTCGGAATAATTGAAATAGCAAATCACTCTAACGATAGGTATGCAGAACTGCTGCTCCAGTCAATTGTTTTGGAGATAAAGAAGGAATAATTATGTTTTTCCATTTTCATAAGTGAGGCCATTATCATGGCATCTGTTGAGAAGTAGTGTTATACCTTCTATTCGAGCAGCACCTATTACTTTAATGATGATATGTCTTCCCTGTTGACATTGGTTGATCTGTTTTTTATCTATTTGTGCTAAAACCTGAAGACATATCCTGAATTTAAATGCTCAAGTTTCACCGCTTGGCTTCTTTACAACTGCCTTTATAAGTGTTACCGACAAGCCTGCTAAAATTTGGATGATAGAGTTTTACATAAAAATAACATTGGAGGTCTAAATGTCTAAAGTCATATAAGGACAGGACACATTTTTTTTCAGACTTGCTACCCAGTAATTGGAAGCTGGTGTTACTAGTCACACTACAGTAAATGAAAGGTAACATGTCCACAGCTACTGTAAAACTGTAGTTCACCCTAATTTACTGTGCAGTCTAGTTACATGCAAAAGTCAGCAGAGCAGCATAGTTTAGTAGCAGCCACACAATGTTAAAGTATTAAGATGCACTAAAAAATCTGCTAGGAATAGGAAGAAACTTTATTCTGCAAAAATAAATGAGTAAATAAAGGCCTACTTTCTTTCATTTAAGACAAGTCTTTGTGCCCAATTGTGTCTATGTTAGGCTAAAATATAACCACAGGAAAAAAACAGTTGGAGACCACAGCACAAGCAAAACCATTTTTATGCGATCGTGGCTCAAAGAGTTGGCAGTTCGTCTTGTAATCGGAAGGTTGCCGGTTCGAGCCCCTGCTCTGACAGTCTTGGTCGTTGTGTCCTTGGGCAAGACACTTCACCTGTTGCCTACTGGTGGTGGTCAGAAGGCCCGGTGGCGCCAGTGTCCGGCAGCCTCGCCTCTGTCAGTGCGCCCCAGGGCAGCTGTGGCTACAATGTAGCTTACCATCACCAGTGTGTGAATGGGTCGATGACTGTGATGTAAAGCACTTTGGGGTCCTTAGGGACTAGTAAAGTGCTATATAAATACAGACCATTTACCATTCAACAGTCTGCAATTAAATGCATTCTCCTTGCCTTTGAAATGGTCATTTTAAAGAAGGAGACCAGGTCTGAAAGCATTCGCCAAAAGGTTTAGTTTTCACACTGATATTGGCGCAACAAGATAGCGATAAAACAACAATAAATTAGCAATAAGATGGGTTGCCATAGTACTGCAAATTAACTAGGATAAAAGTCTAATTGTTTGGCCTCTGTAACAAATCTGTTGCAAATCTGTTCACATCTACATCAGATGTGTGGTGCTGTAATGGAGCCAAGGATGAACTCGCCACTCGTGGACCACATTGAATCCACTCATTAGACACGACTAAGTCCACCACACATTGGGGCAAATTTAAAGAAGTCAAATTTACTATTTATAGGTTTTTGATGATGAGTTCCTTTCATTAATGTCAACGTATATTTAAATACATTATATTACAAATACATTGAGTTTTTCTGCAGTGTGTGAAACTGAATCTGAGTTTTGATGTGAGCCTGACGTCTCACATCTCACCATCAGGAATCCTTGCTGTGAAAGCATGTTTAAAGAACATACACAGTTTGTTTAGATTAGCAACTGATGGTGTAGCTGCTGTGATTGGCTAACGGAGAGAAACAGCCACGCTTTTGAGTGAAAAGATCAACCACAACATGACCGTCATTCACTGCATCATTTACATTGCAATCGTTGCAATTCAGACGTTATTATTATTATCAAGTGTGACTAATTACAATGTGCTGGCGATCTGTCGGTTTATAAATTAGACTGGGATTAATTGAAAATGTTTGCCAATCTGTTAGAGAGTGAATGGAGTCGGTCTGAGTTGGACCCAAACAGGTTGCCACTTGTGCAATCGCCCCGCAACCAGAAATTGTTGATGTAACTGCTAGCAGTTGGTCCCAACATCAATATATCAATATATTCAACACAGTCACTTACCAACCTCCAATTTCTCCTGATGGACCATAGGGGTACCATCTTTTCTTTTTTATTATTATTATTATAGTTTGATTAAGACCTTATTCACATATACTTGTATAAAATTTGCTTTGAGGGTATAGAGAAATACCAAAATCTGTATGGCTCTTCACTTACTGCAAAGGCGGTAAAATTACTGTGTCATAAAGGACCTTCAGTTTAATTGGCTAAGATATTTTATAGTTTTATTTTGTTTTTTTCGGTCATGTTTGCACATCTTTGTTTCTTGAAAAATGTGATGCAATGCAAAATGTAAATATTCTAAAACTGTTTTTTTTGTTTTTTTTGTTTTGGGTTTTTTTAGGCTGGCGAAACATCTTGAAAATAATCAGTCATTAGTAACATAACATATAAAATTGATACTGTTAAACATCTGTCTCTGTTGTCTTCTGAGAGCTTTACCATGCGACACCCAAATAATGTAAAGAAAGAGAAAGTTAAGTACGAAAAGTAAAAAAGAAGCAAAACAAGCGTTCTCTTAAAAGATTTTTCCTGTTTGTGTGCAAGCATGGAAAATATTTAACTACTTTCCATACTACAGGATGTAATTACAGTACATGATAGACAAAAGCTCAAACTGACACCTGCTATGCTCAGCTTGGCAGAAAAGAAGAACGCCCAGGTGCTCTCTTGTTTTCTCATTCCTTCTCTCGCTCACCTTCCTTTCTATTTCTCGGGGAGATTGCGTGTTTGAGTAAGTGTTTATGTGCTGGGAACGGCGTGTGCGCTTTTCAGTGTGCTTTAGCTTTCCCGCTGGTGCTGTGCACTGGTTTTGCCCACAAGCAAGCGACCTATTTTTCTCAGCACTGAATGAAGTAGACATTTGAACACAGAGAGAAGCAGAGCGACAGGGAAGGAGGGGGTGCAGATCGGTTCCTTTGCTTTTATTCAGGCTTGTGGATTAATTACCCTGTACCTAAACCTGATCCTGTGCTGTGAGCGAGACACTTTGGCATCACCCTGATCAATAATGCATTTTTCTGTCTCTCCATTTAATTTGCACGCAGGCCCTATGCACTGGCATCACCATCTCCCTAGAAAAGTGTAACAGACACCTGATATCCAAAGTGCAACACTCAAGCCTCACCCCCTCAATGCCCCCTCCCTTCTCTGTTGTTCACTGACAAATTGATTCTCTCTCAATGTGCTGCATTGAAAGAAATCATCAATCCTTTGAGCGGTGTAATAAGATACATGGCATGGATTAGCTCCTGGACTTGTACAAATTAGTTCGTCTTTTGGGTTAAACTGTGACAGTCCATTTCCAAGTATTATGTATTTTGTGATGTCAAAGCTTAAGTTTAAGAAGCAAGACAATGTAGTAGATATTACTGCTTCCTAAAAATGGTAGCTTAGCGAGCACGATGCTACATCTACAGCAGTCGAACAGGAGTAGCTGTTGATAGCAAGGTCAAACTATCGAGGGAGACAGGTAAGTCATCTGATCTTGTGTGATTTATCTGCTGTGTTTGTGTGTGTTTAGCCCAGCATTGAAAGAAGAGATGTTTGTTGAGATCTTAGACTTTGTGATTTGTAAAGTTTGTGGTTTTCCTGAATATCTAATTGAGTCACCACTCTCCAATGTTGACCGGATCACTTTGTGCACCTCCACCTGTGTGTGTTAGGGTTTTGTTCGTGTCTGTGAACAGAGAGGTTGCTTTCAGTCGACGGAGCCCCTGATACCCTGAATGCATTGGTGAATTTAAAAAGCCGTAAACTGATGTGGTATCTGGCGTAGTTTACTGACGTTAAGGTCATGATTTGTATATGAGGACACATACACATATACACATTGCTTCATCAAAATGTATCACAGATGAAAATGGAGCCAGTGACTGTTTAGAGCTTTTCACCGCGATGCATTTTGTGTTTGTAAAGAGTGAAATATTTAATATGTATTTCAGTGCACCAGTGCAGTTTTTTGCACAGTCATCCAGAAAGTCCTCATCAGGTCAAATGAGGTTACACAATATAGTAGCCTGAAGTATAATAATAAGTCTTACTGAATGCACTATGGTAATAGAATTTATGTGACTTAAATCTATCCATTGACAGGTGCCAGGATAAGTGATGCAGCTGGCTAAGTGAATCAGTAGGTAGCATACACAGAACCTCATGGGAAATTGGCGAAGGGTGGTCATCTCTGACTTGCACTGTTAGAATCTTTTTATACATGCAGCCAATGCATAGTCCTGCTCGCTGTACGATGTATGAACACGGCGTGATGTTTTTTTCTTTCTAAATATTTCACTTTTATTAAAAAAAAAAGCTGACTGTTGTTCAATTCTATTTAATGTAGTTGCACAAATGTGCAATTTTGCTTAAATTGACCTCTCGTGTATGACGGCTATGTATTCTCTGTATTGTTATTTTGCGTAGTTTAGAGTTCTTTTACTCTAAAGTCTAAGTTGACCATGCTACTGCCACAATAGTGCATCTCTGAACGGCGTGTTTATTGCTCTTCTTAAGTGAATCTGATTTGTCAGCGCCCACATGTATCTTTATAGAGATTCAGACTGACATCAACAGTGCACTTGCTGCCCAATGCTAAAGAGAATGCTGAGGCAATTAAGCAGCTGCCTTACTTCAGGCAATATGTCGAACAAATAAACTCATCATGCCAATACCTGGCTTCACTGTGTACTTGGGTGCCTCACCCCAGTTAAGTGCAGTGGAATGTACACTTTTTTTACTGTTGGACTGAAGGTTAAAATGATTTGCTTATTAAATCAACATTAACCCTATAACACAATTTTGCTGCCCAATAATAAAATGTGGCAGGGAAATTAGGAGCATTTTTCATGCATGTGCGTGTTTATTCATCTCTACCTCTATCGAACATTTTATATTTAATAAATGCTATATACCTCCCAAAATGAATGCTTATCAAATAAAAATGAAAAAAAAAAAACATTTAAATGTTTAACTTTGTCAATTATATGTGTGTAAGACAAATGTTTCCAAAGGCTGATATTTTCATTAGTTTTTCATTTTTAGGCCAATGACCTCACATGTAAGGCTTGACTTTGCAAATCCGTGTTACAGATAACAATCAGTTTTCCAAAAAAGCTTGGACATGATGTAAAATGTAAATTAAAACAATGCAGTGATCTCATGAACACATTTTTTTTTTTTTTTTTTTTATTTATCACAAA
>VUQR01023445.1:0-10907 GCA_015108515.1 Hemichromis elongatus | reverse complement strand
CAATAAACAAATTTTTTTTTTTTTTTTTTTTACTGCTAATCGAACATAGAAAAAGAAAAAAGTGATAATTTAAAGAAATTCTGGTAAAGGCTCAACTGAAGATTTTTGCTAAAAGGCCTGGACTGCAGGCTGGCCAGTTTAGCACTCTTTGGCTTAAAAAATCTTGCTGTTGCTGTAAGTATGTAGTCCGGCATTGTCTTGCTGAAATATGTAAGCTCTACCCTGAAAAAGACGCTGTTTGACTGGAAGCATTTATTGCTGTAAAACCTGTATATTTTTTCAGCATTGATGAATTCTTTTGAGATGTTCCGGCTGCCACTTCCATAGGCACAAGTGCACCCCTCACCATCAGGCTTTTAAACTGAGCGCTGATATAAAGTCAAATGGTTCCTCTGCGCTTTACTTCAGAGGATGTGGCATCGGTGTTTTCCAAAAAGAATTTCAAATTTCAATTCGTCTGTTCACAGAATAGTTTTCCGCTTTGTCTCAGTCCATTTTAAATGAGCATCTGGCCCAGAGAAGATGGCAGTGTTCCTGGATAATGTTCACATATGGCTTCTTTTTTGCATAATAGAGCTTTAACCTGCTTTTGTGGATGGCATAGTGAGCTGTGTTCACAGGCTACGATTTCTGGAAGGTTCCTGAGCCCAGTGATTTCATGCTACAATCGTGCCTGTTTTTAATGTACTGCTGTCTGAGAGCATAACGATCAATATTGACTTTTGGCCTTTTCCATTGTGCACAGATATATCTCCGGATTCTCTGAATCACTTGATGATAATATGTACCGTAGACCAGTGGTCCCCAACTTGGTACTGGGCCGCGAGAGTTGAGGCTCAGGTGTGAAATTTATAGTTTTCGGGGCTTTTATCATTAACTTGGTTTCCCCTGGGTCTTTTTCCATGTTGTAGTTGTGCTATTTTGAAATAAATATTTATGTGTTACCATAGCAACCGGGGAGCATTAACGGGCAAAAAAGTTTGGTGACCGATGCTGTAGACTGTGGATGAGGTATTCAAAGTCTTTCCAGTTTTATTTTGATTAACACTTTTTGGAAGTGATTGGATAATTTGTTGACTCCATTTTTTTGTATATTTGGTGAATTTCTACTCATTTTTACTTCTGAGAAACTCTGCCTCCCTCACGTGTTGTTTTTGTAACCAGCCATGTCACTAACCTGCTGCCAATTAACCTAATTATTTGCAGAATGTTCCTCCAGTTGGTTTCTTTTAGCATCATTTTTCCTGCAATTTTTCAACTCTGTCCCAACTTTTCTGAAAATATATTCCAACCATAAAACTCTAAATGAGTAAAAAATATTCTTAAAATGGTAAGTTTTTTTAGTTCAAACATTAGATGCTGTTACGTGCTGTTGGGAACAAAATATTTATTTTTGAGATCTGCAAGTCATTACATCTTTTTTTATAAGACGATGAATGCATACAGTTGTTCAGATAAAACAATCCATAATGTGAATTGGTGTGTGATGGTTTTCAGGGAAATCTCCTTTATATCAGTTGCTATGGGGAGTTTAATTACTTACTTGCTACTTTAAAAACTTGAAAATCCTCATTATGAAGCATGCGCCTTCGTCACTCAGGAAAAAAAAAAAACATCCACAGAAATTAATTTTAGTGTACAGGTAACTAACTGGTATTGCTGGCAGTTTTTAGTGCACATTGCAAAGTTACTGATTCTCCATTAGTGTGCTGACGGCAGAAAAACCCATTTTAGTGGCTTATTTAATTCAGGCTAATGAAAACACACAAGCAGCTCTTGGTTTGGATTGTGATTCACAGCTGTGAGATGACTGTGTACTGAAGAGGAGAGTTTTTCCTACTTGCACCTGCCCTTCTGTATTTGTCTCCATTACAGACAGAACAAGCCGTAAAATCGAAAGGAGTTGTATAGTTTATAAAACACACCCCGTTTCTGACAAATTCTATTAATATATTAGGCTGTGTATTGTGTTCCCGGAGACAAAGTACTTTTGGAAAAAACACACAAAAAAATAGCATTTTTTTTGCCAGATGTGGGGACATACACTCAACGCAGCTACCAGGGTCGTTCTGGGAGACAGTAATGTAGTCTTGTAACTCAATCTCCGAGCACACCACTGAATGGAGAAATGCAGCTTCTTTGGCTCATGCTATTCTGTCATTTCTCTGTTGTGACCTTTTTCAGTTCTCTTTTGATTAGGGACTACACTGATCCCAGAGCAGTCATTTGACCAGGAGCAGAACAATGAAAAGATAACAGTGTGATGCTTTGTTTTCATTTATGGTTATGGCATAGCAGTAGAGGTTGTAGATGGCAACTTTCAGTATATTACGTCATATCAACGTTGGTGAACTGATACTATTTACAGTCTAGATTTAATGATACTTCAGTACACATTTTTTTATTACGTAAACAACTGGAAACATGGACAGATCGTTTTTTCGTCCTGTAGCTTTTGTTCTTTTGGACAGAAGCCAATTTTATATTGCTAGCTTTGATTAGTTCACCTGTTTACAACAATGAAACCACATTTAAGAAATACCCAAGCACTTAAGCAAATCATTTCAAAGATAAACTCTCCATGTAACACAATAACTTGTGAATATTGTAGCCTCACACAGTCACACTGGAAGTAAATAAGTTATACTAAAAATACCTCCAACTTTAGCTAGTGCATTGCATGCATAAAGAATGAGAAATGGCAGTTTTTATTTTTCCACTGAATTGCAATGTTACCATTCAAGAAGCAGTGAATGTCACAGTATCTTCTTTTGCTCCTGGGAAAAGGGCTTCAGACACATTCTTTGAGCTATCCCACGGCTTAACAAGCATAACAGTTGGGAAATTGATCTCGTCAGACTTTGATTATCTCCATAACTCTATATAAACAGATAGGACATGGTTGCTGCGGTTTTTAAAATGACCAGGGATGCAATCTGCCATCATGAACCCGTCAGCTGTGTGTGTGACAGTGATGGCCACAAAAATTGAAAGCTTATGCTATTTCAATGCAAGGCTCATGCCATAAACATGACTTACCACAAACACAGGTTATCACGGGTTTACTGAGGTCAGGAAAAACTTGGTTTTTTTTAGACTGACACTTGTTTATTCTTTTTTTTTGATTGTACTATTAATAAAAAAGCACAGTACAATAGGAAAAATGCATTCTCCTGAGTGGAAGGGATCTTTTCTGTGATATTTAAAAGAGAGGGAAAAATGCTAACAATGACGGGCAATAGGAATGAACAGGCAAGTTACCATTCAAGAGCCTTTTCTGTGAAACTAGTACATTTTCCCATGTCAAGCCCATACAAGTCATTACATAGTTTTAGATTGTTTATTAAATATTGATGAGTAAATCTTGTACATACTGTAAGTCTATATTTTGGAATCAACAGTGCAGGGACTGCCTGTCAGTCTGTCTAGTATTGGTTTTCTGTTTTTCTCTGGTGATATATTTCAGGAATGCATTGTGGTGCTTTAATGGAGAGATGAGTGATGGAGAGTTCAAGGTGTTTTTCGAGAAGACATGTGGCATGACATAGTCTCGAACTGATAAGACTATACACTTCTCAGTTGTGTCATTTTTGTAAAAATCTGTCAGCTTTTACTGCAATTAATGTTCTGGAACACCTTAACAATATTGAGGTGTGAAGAATAAGAATATATGTAGTATTTGACTTTTATCCTGAGTATTAATCTTCTTTGAAAAATGGGGTGTGGAAATTGTTGCATACCTGGCCTTAATAACAAGCTTGCAAAAATGAGTGGCGCAGTGGGTGGAAATGTGTTAAAATAATGGAGTGAGGACAATCTATTTCTGCCCAGTGTGTTCCTCACGCTGCTACACATAAACCAAATGAAGCATTTCTATTGATTGTCACTTCCTTGGATTCCACTGTTTGGGGACAGGAGTGGGGGATCTCCTACTATCAACTGATATGGCTCATTGCTCATCATGGACTAATAAAGAGCTTTACTGGTACCATTGTGCATTCTCCGTGGCTAGTGACAAACTAATGACAAGCCTTAAAAATGCTTTTACAATAGAAACAATAACAGATGGGGAGTCCCAGTTATTGAATTGCCTTAACACATAAACCTTCAGATGTATTTTTGGAATAAGTTGAGTCGTAATATGACATAACGTGACATGTTGCATGTCTACTTTATCACATTTAGATATTAATGTGCAGAAATAGTCATACAAACTGCAGGGCACAATGATAACAGAGCCACTCAGTGTCCGATGCATCCGGCATTATAAACTGTTATTTTAATATTTAGGAACCAGATTTGCTAAGTGGAGCAAATTAGTTTGAGCTGAGCATTGGAGAGGAGTGCAGATAAAAATGAAAATTTTTATGAATAAAGTACTAATAGTTATCAATACAGAGGCAAACATAGCGTTTGATGACTAACAAGTAGACTGAACGAAGCTGCAGTTAACCTACTAACACTACAGCCCTTGCTTTTGTTCCTTAAAATTAATATATCGTAGTATAGTGTATGTATAATGCATATATAAAGCACACATAAACCATATGTAAAAGCCTAGCAATTCAGACCTGAAAGAGGAAGCAGAACAACAGGTAGTGCATTGTGGTACAATGGCAAAAGGATCAGTGGGACAATGAAGCCACTGGGATGGAGTGGTCAGGGCAGGTTGGGGCAGACTGAAAGCTCAAATAGAGGTCATGATTCCTCTTGACATGAGCTGCTTTAATGCAAACGACATATTCATTTGAACCCAGATTCTGTATGTAATAGCTGACCTGTGTTTTCTGATGTTGCATAGTAATCTATAAACCTGCATGTACCTGCTGAAAAACTTATATTGGACAGAGAGAAGACTCAAACAATGAATTTCAGAGCACAAGTCACCCATTTGCACAGGGAGCATGGAGTATGCCGTAGCCAAACACTATCATGACACCCAACGGAGCACTTCTGACACTCTGCCTTTCATTGGACTTGAACTCATAACTCCTCTGGCCACAGGGGGCAGTCTACCAAAGTTCCTGTCTCCGCGTGAGCACACCTGCTGGTTTAAAATGTTTCTTCTGAGTAAATTTACATAAAATATAATAACACAGAACATTGGAACTTGCAACTTCAGCCAGAATTATATTACCTTGTTTTGATTATCATATTATCAAAAGAATGTTTAGTTAATTACCATGTGAAGGCAATTACCTTCCAAACTCCTAAGCATAATATCACGACCTCCAGTTTAGAGGACACGCAGCTGAGTTGTTTTCATGTTTGTTGACATAGCCAGAATAAGCCAACTTATTTATGAAGGTTTTTGCAAGTGCTAACGGCTAGCTGTACCTTTTGGGATTCAACACTGGACCTCTGCCAACTTATCATTGCATGTTAAAGAAAACAAAGCTGTTTTTTTGTCTGACCTTACGGCTCTTTATACTCTATCCCCATTTACCTCCTTTGAATCCAAGTCTCCACAAAAAGATCATAACCTAGGAAATAACAGATTGATGCGGGAGGCTGGATGAGCTTTTGATGTCAACTGCTTTCATTAGCTTTATTATTTACTGAGTCATTACCACACTAAATGAGTTTAGTTTAGTGAATTGGTGGAGTGGAGGGAGTGCTGGTCCAAAAAGCCCCAGGTACAGTTTCACGTCAGTATTCTTGAGGAAGACATTGAACTCACTATCTCCAAACTTCCCGACTGAGTCTCACTCTAATAGGCTATAATGAGAATTCTTAGCTCACTTTAACCCTCTCTATAGAGAGCAGAAACTGACCCTGCAGATAAAATCTTGACCTCTGCTTCTTTCCTTTATAGATAATTAGGCAATTGCTTGGTATTAATAATAATCTTCTATCAGCACAGAAAAGGGAAGAATAATTGTTCTATTGTCATAGAATGAAGAACCGTTGTTTGTTGTTTTTGCTGTGCCATTCTGTTTGTGTATCCTCATCACATTTTACAGAAAATTGACTGCCTGAATCAGAACATACTGAAAAATGTATTAGTACATTTTGTTAGGGTGAGAGAGGGAAAAAAAAAATCATCAAAGATTAAGCAACATGCAGTAATTTATCTAGTGTTGCTTGGACAGAAGGGAAAAACCTGAAAATACTTTAGCTGCTTGACTTTATTGCACATTGTCTCTTTAGTTTTTTTATGTTTCATGAAAGATTTAGAGATCTGTCAGAATCACTTCCTGATCCATCCAAACTGAAAATGACGACAAACTGCACAATTATTTTACACATGCTGTCTTTAGTAGCTGGAAATATCTGGCTGAAATGTACCTGTTAACAGAAACTTAATTTAATCTGAAAAAAAGAGCGAGAAAATTCCCATGTGACCAAATCATTACTTTACATTAATTTAACTTGAGATATAGAGGGGAAAAAATGAACCGAGTGACAGACAGATACACAGAAAGAAAGACAGAGAGCTTTTTTCAGCTACATACATTTTCAGAACACTTAAGTGATTCTTGATCCCAGCATGCCTTACCCTGCCGCTGCCATGACAGATGCTCTAAAATTGAATATAGATTTCAGTGAGCAAGGCTGGTGTGCCTGATGAATCTCAATTTGCTGCTGTCCATATTTCTTAGTCACTACTATGGATAGCTCAGAGGGAGGCAGTGAGAGGCCTATGGCTGCACCTGCCAAACTGTCAGTTTGCGATTGTCAAATGATGATTGGTTCCTCATAAAAGTCCATATTTATCCCACACTAATTCCTGCCTTACATCATTTAATCGCCAGTGTCTACGTCAGAGAGTAGTAAAGGAATAGACAGTGAAAAGATCTGCTTTATTTCACAACAGTGGCTATTAAGAGAAAGGAAGCACACAAGATGACAGTTTCTCAGCAGACAAAGATTGTAAGAATAGTTTACAGTAGCTCGAAGGTGGAACAAACGTACAGAGCTTTCCCAAGGGGAGTGGAGGTGCCTTGCCTCCTGTGTACCTGTCAGTCTATTTATAGCAGGATTTGAAGTACTCATAAAATGAAACACGATGCTATTGTTCTGCAACTCGGTGCTCTTCCTGTCTTCCCATCAAAATGTTACTTTGTTACAAGTGCCGATTTTTTAATCAAATTTAATCGAACATAACTGTAAATCCAGCTCTGCAGTTAGTCATCCCTCACCATTTATGCATTTAATTCAGTATGAAAATGAACCTACTTTCATTGCCTTTCATAACCCCTTCTGTTAGAGAAAGTTTTGTAGGGGTTATAGAAAATGACGCTACTAAGATTTGAGCAACAACAACAGTAAGAAACTGAATTAAACGAAACTAAATTTTTCAGCAATTATCACATTATGCACAAGGGACTATAAGGCATGACGCACAACATTTTTAGATATGCGATAATACTTTTTAACAGCTTAATTTTTATCAAATAATAATCATAATTGCATTTCGCTCATGTTTCACTTGTTTTTCGTTGCTCATCTCTATCACTCTTAACTTTTAAACTTGCCATTTTAATAATGAGGCAGCTAGATGCCACAAATGCTGTGCTAGGATTAAAAAAATAATAGTGCAAGTGTAGATTTGCAGTATTAACAATTAATTATTTTTGGAACTGAAAATGATTAGAAAACTGCATGCACAAATTGAGTCAGATCCAGTCTAATTACTTTGCTTTGTAAAAGTATTTTGCTGTCATTAAAAAAAATGCTAATGTATTCATAACAAAAAATAGAATAATGCAATAGAATTTTAAAATCCACATCTAATTACAGTGTTGTATATTAATTTATTAAGAACTACATTTTGCAGAGAAGTTATAATTTGTTTCATGCCTTTGTTATTTCATCAACAATAAAGTCAACACTGAACCAATCTAAGAAAACACATATCATGTAGCACAGGCTTGACTCTCTTACATATTTATACAGAGTCTAAATAGCTGGCGATACTGAAGTGCTTAAAGTAAAGTTCTATGAGTCTGTGGCCAGTGCCATTCTCTACGCCGTCGCATGCTGGGGGAGCAGGCTGAGGGTCGCAGATGCCAACAGACTCAATAAACTGATCCATAAGGCCAGTAATGTTGTGGGGATGGAGCTGGACTGGCAGCTGTAATTGCAGCAAAAGGTGGTTCTACAACGTATTGACTCAGGGGGCTGAATAATTACGCACACCACACTTTTCAGTTATTTATTTGTTAAAAATGTTTGGAACATGTATGATTTTCGTTCCACTTCTCACGTGTACACCACTTTGTATTGGTCTTTCACGTGAAATTCCAATAAAATTGATTCCTGTTTGTGGCTGTAATGTGACAAAATGTGGAAAAGTTCAAGGGGGCCGAATACTTTTGCAAGCCACTGTATAAGTCACTTAGATAACTTAAAAATGTTGTTTGGCTTTTTTCAGATGTATACTGTGAGCAAAGGACTCAAACAGGACTAACTTGCATGTGCATGTACATGTCCACTATCCGAATGTTTTTTTCTGAGGCTACTGCCTTCCTTTCTTTCTGTCATGATTTTGAGTAAATAATTCACTCCATTTGCTCGCAGATGAAAAAGGGCCTGTTAAAAAGCACTATCATTTTTTTTTTTATTGACAGTCCACTTTATAAACACAGCCAGACTGCCAAGAAGCTGACTCGGACTGCACAGATTAGCACAACTTATCTGCAACATGTCTTTCTGCAACAGGGGACTCAACTCAACTGGTTGTCAATTGGTTGCCTTCTGTTCATAGTCCCATATAAAAGAAAAGTTGTCAAGCATCTATCTTATTTTGTAGTTATACTGACATCCTGCAGGAACACCATAAATACTAATTTCAGGTTCTTGCTGGACTAAGGTGAATTTCTATGTTGGTACCACGTAACAGTTAATCAGTGTATTATCATGAACAGATTGCAAGTAATTTTTAACTTACACCAATTAATTCAAACTGATTCACGTCTTTCTTTTTTTTTTAAATCACAGTCTTGATGCACCGAAGTCACTCTTATGATAGTACCTGGCTGCAAGTGGCCACAGCCCTGGTCCCCACCTTTGAATTAATTACATCAGATGCAACAAGAATGCAAATTCATAGCACAAAGTCGCAATGGCTTTGATTGTGCCACAGTCCCCAACCACCCTCTTCCCTAGTGTAACTAAGTTTGTGGTTTAATTACGATTTGATCTTTGTTAAAAAAAATCACGACTCAGCAAATTAATGGCCCTAATAAAACATCAAAGCTTTGGAAAGAGATCTCCATACCTCACTGGATCCAGGATGCATGTTCTGTAACACGAAGTGGACATTGAGTATCCGACCTCCCACAGAAATAGGATTTTTCCTGTGCTGTCGAAGAAAACTGACACAGGAAACCCAGCCACTGAAGTACACGAAGGCCTGTAGGTCAGGATAGAAAAAGACTCAGATAAAGATAAAATGTATCAATAAAATTTTATTTGGTTAAAAAAAAAAAGACTATTAAAATGTCTGTGCTTATGTCAGTCTGCAGCATCTACTCCTTACCCTCCTCTGCAGTGGTAAGACGATGATTTTGTAGTACAGAGTATGAAGAGTATGAACGAGAAAATGGCACCACACCAGCTTGGCGACATCCTCGTGTCTGTAGTTCCCTTCTGGCAAACCCGTCAGCATAATGTGGGGGTAAACACAGCCTGGAGGGAGTTTTTTCTACAGGACACAGTTAATTCAAAGAGGGGGAAAAAAACAGCAGAGGCAACACCTGTACACCTGTGCTTCCTTTGATAAAGTCATTAACTATTTTATACTATTTGATATTGAAATAGTTAATGACATTTTACATAGTTAAGCACAGATTTTTAGAACATGTAATAAACATGGGATAAAAAGATTTCAAATATATTCATATCAAAAAGAGGAGCATGGAGTTTAGAACTGGAGATCAGGGCTGATCAGGGCAAACTTCCAGGGCTGGTTATGCAAACCATTTTCAAATCACCTTCTTAGCCAAATTTACATCTACTTTATATCTAATTGGTAAACAATATCTTATCGCAAGTAATTAACATTACAGTTTGCTTGTTATTTTATGAGTTTGGAGTATAAAAAAAATGTGCTTACCGGTTTTTTTGTCAGCTGGACTGTCCAAAAATCTACAAATCAAAAATAAACACAGCCACTCGGTAAGAGCCACTTATTTCCTACATTTTGAATCTGGAGTTCAATTCTATTTTCCAATTGATTTTCTCACCTGGGATGACAAACCAAGGAGACGCCGTAGGGAATAAAAAAGGATACGTTTTCATTGCAACCCAAAATGGTGAAGTGCTTCCCTGAGGAACACCAAAATTTGCTGTTGGGATTGTCGCCCCTTCAGTGACATCCTTGATGTCTGGCAAAGCTTTCGCTGCCAGTCTGGGTGCTGCACAAGCAAAAAACAGAGAGCTTTCTTTTAATTTAATAAATTCTTTGATTTTGATATTTTATATTTTCCATCATATCAACTCAATTTTATGACCTTTACCATATCAAAAACAGTGACTAGCTGCTGAGGTCATTTGTTTTTGTTGTCAATGTAGCAGACAACGGAATTTTCCTTCTAATTTATTTGATGTGATTGTTTTCTATATTCCATTTTTAAATGTTCTATTTTATCAGTTTTACCATAGATTTATGATCAATATTATTTTGATATCTATATAATTTTATATATTAGCATTCTATTAAACTAGCTTTTATTATTTTACATTTTAACCTTATTTTATTCTTTTCCAGTGTTTCCTCTGTGGGAGCCCTCTGCCCCGGAGGCGGTGGTCGGCTGTGGTGGCCTTGGTGCTTCTGGGTGCGCCTGGGTGGAGGTGGGGGGGTCTCCACCCTCCCTCCCCTGGGCGCCTTGTGCTGGTGGCTTGGCTGCTGATGTGGATCTGCTGCTGTCGGGGCAGATGGCTCCCTGATGGCGTTTCCTTAA
>VUQR01023440.1:0-16597 GCA_015108515.1 Hemichromis elongatus | reverse complement strand
AAAAAAAAAAAAACAAAAAAAAAAAAAAAAAAAAACATCCTGGGAAGCCCCCAGGAGCCTAGACCATTTTAAGCCTAATGTTAAACACACATACACAATTCAACTTGTTGGATCATTAAAATTTCATTCAGAAAGCAGGCATAAAAGTGTCAGAATGACTGGACACAGCGACTGGCGGGGCAATGAAAATTAATTCAACGATTAGGGCAGGGCTTCTGCTGTAAAAACGCCAACACGGGTTAATTATTAAATTAAGCACTAACCGTAAAAAGGTGGCGCCACGCATATTAACACTTGCAATAATGGGCATTAATGGGGTAGAAAAGAGTCCAGCAGATGCGATTAATCTAACACAGCATATAGGTAAAAGGGTTTCTTCAGGACAACGACAGCAAATGAGCGTAAACAAGCCTCTCCCAATGAAACCGAGCAACCGTGACAGTAATCTGGCTTGACATTGGAAGGCGCTCCTGTATATAACTACTCAGATGGCAGCCAGTGTAAACACATAAGGGCACACAAAGTATTTGACTGTCACCTTCAAATGAAATTCAATTTAAAGCATTTAAACAGGTCGGGACCAAAAAACTAAAGCAAAAGCAAAACGATACGCTCAGGGTGGGATTTTTCAGAGACTTTAACAGTGTTTGAGCTCTCTGTCTTTGCAGTATTACAGTTTACACGTTGTAAACACATGACATAAAAAGCTAAGGTCCTCTATATAAAAAGGGAAAGGCACATAAGTAGTACATGCAAAGTAAAAGTACTTGGTCCCTGTGGCTATTATCACAGTTCCAGTTTTTCCAGTTGTGACTGGTCAAGGTGGAGCTACTGTTTAGCAGTTCTATGCACAGCCAGGTATTTTTATTATTACTACTATTTATTTATTTTTACAGAATATCCTCCTTTGAAAAGGTTATAAGTGAAGTGAAAAGAGTGAGGAGTCATCAGATGATTAATAAGAGAAGGTGTGTGTTCTGTGACGCACATTTGATTTTATTCCCCCCCATAATCTCTGTTTATGTCTAAAATGTTTGATCGTTTTTCTTCTCTGGCCTCAAACAGTCATTTAAATAAAACCACCCGAGAGGCTTTCTTTGCTCACAGTCATCAGTCGTCAGACACTTTTCACAGGATGCCAGCTTTTGTGTTAAAAACATTAAGATTACCAAATTGTTTTTCTTTTTACAGAAACCTTTTTTAATTGTTTAAACCTGCTCTTAGCTACATTACACTGTGGAAGAAAGTAACTAACTAGGCTTATGTGAAAATGTGTGGAGTCGTGCTTTTTAATGTGGAGCCAGCGCCACGTCTATGTACAAACACACACACACACACACGCATTGCAGATAAAGTCCAAGTGCACTACCACCATCACACTATTATAAGCCATGCTGTGGCTCAAAATACAGAATCAGAATCAGCAGAAATGAATGTAGTGCAGTGGTTAGCACCTAGCATCCAAAAGATCCCAGATTTGAGACTAGGTGGACACTCAAATTCTCGGGAGGGTTGTGTCAGACCCGCTGTGGCGACCTCTTGTGAATAAGGGAGCAGCTGAAAGAAGTTTTAAACTTGATGCACACACAGACCCGTCTATAGGAGGTTATTACTGAGGCGCACCGCTAATCCGATCCAGGTTTGATTTCAGCTCCTTTCACTGGACCTGAGGTTGTTGCTTACAGGTGTTTGTCGCGTTCTGAGTTCATTAAATACCCGCAGCTCCACAGCAACAGGGTCGGTACGTGCATCTACAGAGTGCGAGTTTCCACAGAGGAGACTCTGCTGCAATTATTAATTATCGCAGACGCGGAGACGAGATCGCTCAGGAACTAACAGTAAGTCACAGCCTGTTCTTTTCACCACCTCGCACAGCTGAGCCTTCGCACCGGCTCACAGTTTCACAGTTCAATCAGCTGTTACACACTGGCTGTCCTTCCGGTCTGAGCGCCATCACAGCTGTCTGAACATTTCTTACTCTATGTGTAACGTCTGGTCATTTCAGAAAGAAAGAAACATTAGCCTTGTCAAGCCACTTTAATTCTTTATCAGCCTTTCTATCTGATAAAATGTATCAACAGGTAGCCTAGGAACAATGAAGCTTTTAGAGTATCACGAGTTGCAGTAATTGGATAAATTATCATTACACACGGACAGAAGCTTTAGTCTTTCTGCAATCAATAAATAAACAACGGCTTGAGACGACTCTGTTGAACAGCAGGAAAATAAAAATGATGCCCAAAGTATTAGAAAGGATTAGAACGACTGATTGATGACACACAGCGCTGGAATAAAAATCAATAGAAACAAGCAGAGATGGTTTAATTATCCAAAAAAATATATATACTTCTACTCCAAAATGATCCCAACAGTGAGTATTTTATTGATGATTCACGCAATAGATTTGTATGCTGGCAGAAATCCATTGCTAATTCACAGTGGATTGCCTTTATGGCTCAGTTATTAGTCCTGCATGGCTATTTAATGACAGGTCTAGGTGCGAGTGATTAAAAAGACTTCCATATTAAATTTCATGACATTTATGATTGCTAAGTGAAGCGTGGGGCACTGTCTGCTGGATCAAAGGGAAAGAGTGGTAAAGCAATCCGGCAGGCTGAAGAATGAATGCTGAGGAAACTCTAATAGATTAATGATCAACTACAATAAACCAGTGTGGCCTGGCAGCGCAGCACACTGCAGGACAGGCTCACGGACGCCCTGGAAAAAATTAGACCCGGCAGAAAACAGGATGCATTTATGATGGTGTGAACAGGGTAAAGAGAAAACACAGAGGCTAAAGGTCACCACGAGTGACCTTTAGCCTAAATGAGCAAGCAGTGGAGAAACTTCACCATCAACCGATTCAATAAAACCTGCACTTCCTCTGACAAGCCAACAACGTATCATTTAGATTAGTAAGTGACCAACAGAGATAAAAAATGATTACCTCAGCTAAACTTAGCTACACTTGTACTCCATAAGGAGCTTGTAAAATTTACTCATTTACTTGGGTTTGTGAACTCTTTTGCATATCTGTCTCCTCTTTGTTGTTAGCAGCTCAAGCAAAAGCCAATTAAACTTTTAACATTTTAGATGATTTCATTTACACAGCTTTATATATTTGTTTTTCTTTAAAAGAAGTTTAGTTACATTCATCTCAGTGGACACCGGAGCCCTTGGTTGGTGAATGCAAAAGCTTAATTTTAAAAGTAGCCCCACCTCACACAGCCACAGTATTAACTTGGAAGCTTGAAAGCAGGGCTTTCACCTTTAATAACGTTGTCTTTTTACACTGCAGTTTTGGTGCTCACACTCCGCCTGCTCAGGTGACTGAATAAGGGTGTGTTAGGCACCACTCAATTATGCTTAGTGACAATATAATCAACACTGAAGAGAATTTAGAGTTCTAGTACATCATCATTACGATCAGCAGTTTCCAGATTGTTGCGTTAAATACTAGAATTTGCTTAAACCCAATCATTCCATGTTCTTTCTTATTCTTCTTATCCCAAACAGTCCCCAACACTGCTGGAGATCAATCACCGACAGCATGAGCCTCCGCAGGGGGTTTTATCTGTGATGTCATATTAACATCATTTGTTATGAGCTCATTGCCCTAACAGGCAAACTGTGATGTGCGTTAATTGCCGGAGCAATTACGACCCCTGGTCATTTTTTAAATTATTTTTATTACCGTTATTATTATTTTTTCCACCTGAGCAGAGCGACTCTTGATTTTGATTGCAGCTGATGAACTGTTTACATCCAGCAGCTCGTTAAAAAAGGTCCAGCGTGAATCACGCGCACGCGACAGCACATCGCAATAAGAGAGAGAGAGAGAGGAAAAAAGCCTCGAGACTTAAAGTTTGCAAGCCGTCGTGCGCGCGCAGCCACACCGAGTGATGGCCAGGTGTCTCCATCTGCGCATCCTTCCACATAATCACAATATTAGCGAGCTCGCGGGCTACCGTGTCCCTCTCACTGACCTTGTTTCAGCGCGTTCACAACAGCACTATTACCGGTAGGTGTTACACTTTTGGTCGGTGCTGCTGGTGCTGGTGCTGGAGGTGGAAGGCGAGAAAGAGGGGGGAGTTTGGGGGTGGGTGGGGGGCCTACGATAAAACACATTATTACACGGCCAGTACCGACCGAGTACCACTCCCTGTGAATATCTTCTCCATCATCATGGCCATTATCTACCGCTGCAACGTCCTCCAGACATGACTTAAAAAAAAAACGGAGGACTCACAAAAAGAGCAAAGCTGCCCATGCAACCTCTACTCTGCCTGAATAAAAAAAAACACCCAAACACACACAGAAAGAGAAACGATAATTTGGAGCAGCCGTCACTTACCGTAACCCAGGTCCTCTGTAGCAGGGACTACCTCGTCTAAAAACAAAATTTAAAAAAAAATTCGTTGCCGTGAGGACGACTTCTTCTTCCTCTTTTTCTTTTTTCTTTTTTTCCCCAAATCGCTAGGTAAGACAAGTCAGCCTCATCCGAGTGGCAAACCGATGCAGATCAAGTGGAGGAAATAAACACGGATATCGCCGATGTTTCTCCACTCAAGGGAACTCCTTAAAAATATACGGCGAGAAGAAAGAAAATAAGAGTGGGGAACGAGGCAAACAACTCTCTTCTCGTAAGAAGAGACTGCACTCCTTTCCGAGAGACTAGCTGGCTTGGCTCTGGGTGTTTTTCTTATCCCATTCACTCTCCTGACGGCAGCAAACCTCGAGTGTTGCCGTTTCGACAGCGCACACACACGTCGTCTGTGTCCGATCTTTCGGCGTTAACAACGCACACAGCCCGAACAACAACTAGCAGAACACAACACAGCACAACGCCACACGATTGACTGACTGACTGCAGCGCTGACAGACTGGGTGGGCTGCCCCCCTTCCCCGTCCTCTCCCCTCCCTCCGCGCAAATTGAAGAAATCCTCGGCAACAAAAGCAAAAAAGTCTCCCCGCGTTCGTTTAAATCATAAGTGACAAATATGGTTTACATAACGAGCACAAGAACATCCTCATCCTACTTTCCGTGCCGAAGCATGTGATAGCAACATGCCTTTTAAAGGGGTATCCACGCGGCTGTCTCCCTGGATCCGCCCCTTAACTTTCTTGGAACGATGCGCTGTGGGGTTAATTGGACGCACTGATGGGTGTCACAGTGTGCGTAAAAGCACCTGCATACAAGCCATTGCACTACAGAGTGGGATTAAGGGTAAGAAACAGAAGCAAAAACGAAAAAAAAAAACCCTTCCTGTTGCTTGCATCTGCTCCACGTGAACGGCTGCAAATATCGATTCCGTCTAAGTGAAATTCAGCATGTTTACTGTGAGCCACTGCGTTAAAACCGCGTACAGGTGAAGTGTTAATGCCCTGTTCTTCTTGTTATGTGGTCTTTCACTAACATGCTCCTCCCAGCTAAACCTTATTGCAGGGCAGACCCAAGCACACAGCCCTCATGGCAATGGGGACTCCTCACTTGCAGCCAACAGTCTTCCCCACTCAGCAGGACAGTGTACCACACGCACACGCACGCACACACCAAACAACAATAACTGCTCAGGAGTAGTTTATAGAACAAAGCTCAAGGCAGTGATCTTGTCTCTGAACTCCCAGGATCCCAGTCTAATTGTGCACATGCACTTAAACAAGCCTGATCCAGGCCCACCTCACACTCCACAGGACCCAGATGATCTGCTGCCAAATAACCTGGTCTCACGGACACCAGACAACTCCAGAGGGTGTCCATGCACCTCTGGATTAGAGCTGCTCTGGTGGCACAGCAGGCGGGAGAGGAGACGGTTAAACAAGTGAAGGCAGGTAGGGTACTTGCTGTACATTTGACTAGAAGGGCACTGATTCCTTAACAATAGGTAAATTCAAATTCTTGCTGCGTTTTGACTGACCTACATGATAATAATCTGGTAGTAACGATTCATTAAAAAACGTTTTGCAACAATTACCCAACCACCTATTTTACTTTTACAAACTCCAGGACCCCCAAGAAAGCCTGCAATCTGAGAGCAAAGGCCTGTCTTGGGATATCAGAATCAGAATACTTAAAATAACACTGTAGAGGTCTTTGAGTTATGATGGAGCCTGATCATTCAAAACTTTTAAATTAAATTCTGCATTTAACAGGGATCCAGTGAAAAGAAGCTAATTTAATTCCATTACCGGCAAGGGGCATTTGCAGCATAAATTATATAAATTTATAACTAAATGACAGAAGAGGCTGTTCGATTAATCTTTTGCCATGTAATTTCACCTTTGGCCTGCAGAGGCACTGTGTAAAAATCTTGCTTTATTAAAAATATATAACCAAATGGAAAATACAAAATAGAAGAAACTATGCTTTACTTCTCCATTCTAATGTTTGTCTCCTCTATAACACTATTCTAAAATCTTAATTAACACAGATAAGTGGTTTTTTTAAGCAGATAAGAATTTACCACAAGTGTCATCTTTTATTTTCACTAACTGGTAATTAGATGTGATTCCTCCAACAAGCTATTGCTTTTTGTACAGCGCCTTAAAAAAAAAAGAGATTGTCAAGTAATGCATTTTGACTGCCACAGACACTGCATGATAACATTTGAATGAAATTTTATGCAGCAAATTAAACAGAGGCCAATATTGTGTTTTGTTTGTTTGATCGATTTCTAATCTTCTTCATTAGGTCTTTGGTACTTAGTAGGCTAAGCTGTAGTTTGCACCTTGAATAAGTTTTAAATGTACTTGCATAAGCAAAAGCATTGTTAGTATAAATGATGAAAAATGCTACAATGTCAAACATGTTAATTGCTCTGACTGCTTTATTATGCAAAAACATTTTTTTCTGCTTCTGGGTACAGATGTACAAGGACAAACTTTGTTTGTGTTCTTAAGAGATTTTTGTTATGTTAATGTCAAGTTTTTTTTTAAATAAATACATTAAATGCTTTCTGCTGTCATCGTATGTCGGTATATGTGTACTGGCACTGGTATTGCATTGCACTTACATTTAAAAAAAAAATACACAATTCAGTAAGGTGCATTTTAATTTACATTTAAAAAGTTCAAAGGCAGTCAAATTTCTGGTTTATCAAGATGAAATGATTCATGTAATTCCATTTGATCAGGTCTCTAGTTGATAATTGCTCGATTGTGATAAAAGACTGCAGCTTCCTAAGCTGTCCAAGCTCATTACAGTACACTTAAGTTTACCAATTTACTTCCAGCGTAGGCCTTATCCTTAATTACACACACATACACACTGTGGGATTCACAATTAAGCTGAATCAGGATGCAGGGCATGGTTAAATAGAACGACTAACTAGAGACAGAGTGAGAGCACTAAAGACAAAAAGAGACAAGCTGGAACATGAACCGATCCTGTGAAAACAGCAGGGTCCAGAAGCCCCTGCCCCCATTATAGCTTAAAGTCAAGTGCCTGACTCATGAGAAAGAAATTAGTTGGTAAGACATGTAGGGTTTTTATCCAAACGTCATCATATCGGTACGTCTGACAGACCACATTTGCAAGAATGTGCAGTTCTTCTTTTCTCAAACTGTGTTCATGCACCGATTCTTTAACTCTGAAACAGGAAGTGTGCAGAAGTACGTGTGTTAGAGACTCAAATGTGAGGCGACTGTTACACCCAGACATATAATCAGTAAGGTGCATATTATTAGCTATGAGGCTGTGTCGATCAGAGTCAAACCATTTATACTTCAACCTGTGGTCTGAGCGGGCAGTTACTATCAAAATGTTTATATTATATCTATTGGTTTTCTGTGGAAGTGAAGAGCCGATTGACATTCTTCCTATGAAATGCTTATATCCTTCAGTATTTTCTTGATAGTTCTCTTAATTAAACTCTTAAACAAATGCAGAGTGGGAAGAACGTGTTGTCAAAAGCTGTAAATGAACTCTTGTATCCACAGTGGATGATGTCAGCCAGTGAAAACAAATAAAACATCACATGCGCACAGCTTGCAGTCTCAAGATGAAGCTTTGAAAGGCTCAGAGGTGAAACTTTAATGACTCCCAGCCTTCATTGTTATCCAGGACCCCACCTTATTTTTTTCCCCTTGCTGTGTAATCAGCGCAGCCAATCACCTATCTAGATTCCTACCATCTCTGAGAATGTAATGACAGCTGCTTCTGGTCAGTGATGCAGCAAAGCAGAGACACTTTTACAACCATTCTGGAAAGTCTGATTTTTACCCACCATGGCTGAGCTTTCTGTCAACCTCCTGAGCTTGAGACTGGTGTTTTCTGCCGTAGGTCTTATGGGTAACACAATTCTCATCGCTTCTATCATTAAGATTAATTTCTTCCACATTAAATCTTTTGAGATATTTCTCTTCGGACTCGCTGCAGCCAACTTGTGGGAGATTGTCATCATAAATATCTATGACATAATCATCCTTCAGACTTCCGCCACCGCCACGGGCACTTGGTCGTGTTATTTACTGGAGTTCGTGACTGTTATTGGTGAAATTAACAGCATCTTCTTCACCGTCCTCATCTGTGTCTTTCGCTACCAGAAGCTGAGAGATGTGAACACGAGGGTCAGCTTCCCACTCTTCCTGGATAATATCAGATCAGCCTGGATGGTGAGTGGCATTTCTGTGATGCTCTCTGTGATACTCAGTGTTCCGATGTTTGTCATCGACCAGGAGAGCAAAACGGAAAACGTTGCAAGAAACAGCAGCGTGTGCCCTCCAGACTTCTTTCACTGCACTCAAAATCATTGTCCAGTGTTCAGCCGCATATACAAATACCTGTTCATCGTCTTGTGTCACCTGCTGCCTCTGATTATCGTCACAGTCACCAGCTGCCTCATCCTCACAGTGCTGCTGAGCCAAAGGAAGACAGTGACGCCAGCGGTTAACGAGACTGGGTCAAGCCAGTTCAGCAGGAAGAGTAAAGATACAAAGATCCAGTGGAGCACGATAGCTGTACTGGGAGCCATGGGATTGTTCCAGGTGGACTGGACAATCTATCTGATTTTTCAGTTGGCTTTTAGCCCATCTGAATTTCTTTTCTGGTCTGAAGTTCAGTTCTTTATCATAATATCTTATACATCCATCTCTCCATATGTGTACGGGATAGGGCATAACATGATCCCTCTCCACAGCTGTAAAAAAGGATAATTTAAAGGTACAGTAAGTGATTTTGTTGAAGCTATTTAATAGAAATAAAGAATGTTGTACTCTTAATGTAATTACTTTGAAAAACCTGAAGCCTTCTCATAAACTAAGAATTACATTTGTGGAAACCACAACAGTGGCTGAGATGGACATCACTGCTCCACCAAAGTGTGTTTTATGTATGTGGCTGGAGACCGGCCAAATATGTAGTATGCCATAAATGCTTTTAGTTTAAAGATTAAAATGAACATTTAACATTTGTATACATATATTTTCCATCATATCTTTCTCACCATGTCTTCCTCCTCTTCCACCACTGCTCTCTCTCTTCTCCACCTTCCTCCTCACCTCAAGCCTTGTCTCCTGGACTGAAGTCAGGCCTCTAACAAAATAAAGATGCTTATTTATTCCCAATATTGTCACGTATTACTTATTGTCAGCAGATCAAACCTCCCATATTTGCACAAACCAGCTAAACAACAACAACAACAACGGCTGTTTATAAGCTAACACTGTGCCAGCTAATGTTAGGCTTGAGTGTGCTAAAAAAAATCACCCTTTCCCCATCTGATAAACATCTGAAAATATAGGTATATTTGAATATTTTCCTACTTTGGCCACCATAGTTAGGATTGTGCACTTGAATTGGGAGGGGTAAGAAAACACAACCCATTTGACCACAATCTGCAGTCTACTGACATCTAGTGGTGGGATTTTACACGCTGTACCTTTAAAGCTTTTTTTTTTTTTTTTTTACACCAGACTTGTTTCTGACTTGTTGAAATTGAGGTCTTCCTTTTCTATAAAAATGTAATAAGCAGAAACAAACTGCATTTACATTTCATTTTGATAAATGTGAAAATGTGACAATATTAGGTAAACAAACTTAGCAAGTTCACAGGAAGAAGAGGGTGATAATTTAGAAACTTGCATCACTAAATCCATAGAGCATCGTGTTACAGTCTGCATCTAATTTAAAAATGAAAGTATTCCTTTGTTATGTTTTGTCATTTTATTTTGATGTAGATTAAATTGGTACTTATCTTTCTCAGTGATGCATTCTTTGAATTTTCTTTACAGCAAATGTTTTTTTTATGGTAAAAGTACAGAAGGACCATCATTCCTTGGAAAAATGCTAACTGATAAACTGTCTTATTTTTCAGTGCAATTGAGCACATGGCAGCTGTGTTTGTATATGGCCATTAGTCTTGTGCTCAAAGCAGCATGGCCTGTATTTACAGTACAATAGGTTGAGTGAAGAGCAATTCTGTGTCTTATACCATCTCACACAAAGACAGCTGCAGTCAGTCCAACCTGTCATTGCATGCATACTACACTACATAGCTTGATTTAAGACATCGGTTTGAAATAAAAAAAAATAAATCAGTCTCGCAGTGAAAGTGAAAGTTGTTATACATGGTACACAGGTCGCATATTACTCATAGCGACCAATCGAACCTAGTTGTGAAATGACACTAACACTGTACTCTAATTTTATTATTATATAATAGGACTATACAGCTTATGAGACCTTTAATATTTTTCAGTCCTCCAACCCAACCCCTTAACTTAATTAGGATCTTTAAGGCAATCCTGACAAAATATAGATCACAGTTAAACCAGGTCTGCAGTCTCGATTTATACGTAAATATTTTGCCTTTTCAAAGTGATTTTAACGTGGGTTTGATAGTCGTGACAGAACTTACAAAAGCCGTACGAATCTGTGCTCTGGTAATTGTCTGTGCTGCCACTGCTGATTATACATCAGTGACATACGTCGCAATTTGGAGGGTGACGGTGCATGCTGATTTAGTTAAAAAAGACACACTTGATACTTGTTTTTCAGGTGTCACGAGATTTGAGCAGCGTGGTCATTTTTATGCACAGCGTGGAAGATAATTAAACGCCAATTAAAATAAAAATGTGAATGTCATCCCCTTTAAACGTGCCCGATACACCAGTCTGGCATCGATACATGTGCTCTTATTATGAACCTTTGATTTGACTTCCTCCCCTACTGATCAACCCGCCGCCTTATGTTTAATGTGTAATAAACTGTATATTTGCAGGGTACTTGTGGTTGGCGGCGAAGCACTTTGCAATGTTAAAAGTCCGTGCACGACCTCGCGTGGGAGATTTCGCTCTCAGTTGTGTCTTTGTGTGGCGTATTTGTGAATACAGCCTCCTTTCCGCGTGTACCTGAAGCTTTCATTTGTCGCACACAAAATAAGTGCATGTGATCTCGAAATGAATGGACACGCGGAACATCACCACGAGAGTTCCACGTGGAACACAAAAGATGGGTCGTCGCCTGTGAGCCGTTTCCCCCCCACTTCCTTGTTTGACCGCCCCGTTCGCTCAATACTTCTCATACCAGAATCATTTATTCTTCTCTTGTTCTTCTTTTAACCCACACGGGCTTTTAAATCACAAGCTTGTGTGGCCCATGATTTGAATACGAGTCGTTCCTTTATTTGTGTTGTTGTGTTATTAGGTTGTTGTTGTTTTCGTTTTACCACAAGTGAAAAGCAGAGATGCTGCAGAGCCCGATTGAAATAGTGATTTGGTACTAATTTTGTACGTCAGCTATCCACAGTGTTAACACCTGTAGAGGAGAGGTAAGTTTTGTATGGTTTCATGTTTAATGAAACGTATGAAATATCAATTTAGAAAAATATCAGAATGAGGAAAAATGAACTTTTTCCCCATTGATATTGTGATATTATCTATTATATGTTATAAACGTGTCATATTTCTGCGTTATTATGCTTCATCATTGCGGTAAGAACTGAAACCTTTTTTTTTTATTTATTAGTCACGTACATCACTAGATGTACTGCCTCTCACACCTCAGATGTGATGTCAAAACCACATTTGCGCTGCATTTGTTTTTGTTTTTACTTTTTGGGACTAAACAAAGAAGTACAAACTCGTGCATTGTGTGCTAACTCGGTTGTCTTCATGTTGATTTTGTTGGGCTAGAGGGTTGCCTCTGGTTTCCCATGTTTACGTCTTTCTAAGGTAGGCTAGCTTAAGAACACTTACAGAAAATGAACACAATAAGCTACATATTCAGAGCACAATTGGTTAGGTCTAGCGACTATAGCCCAGGTGCCTAAAGATAAAGTGGGGGAACTGTGGTTTTTGAGGTTTTCACGTGGCCAGAATTCAGGCATTAAATACCATCTCGCTATTATTATGGAGCTTTTTATTACATTTTTATTAATGGGATTTCCGGATAAGCTAGGACTAGGCCCACACTTCCGGTATGGTAGCGTAGGCCTAGCCCATACGTTAGATTACTTAATGCTTAGGTCAAGAATGTTTGCTGAAAATATTAACGATATCAATATCGACGCTCTTCTAACAGTTTTTTAAATTACAATTCAATATGTGGAAATTCAAATTGACATTTTTTGTCCAAATATTTATCCTTAACTTAAACTCCTGGCCGCCATCTTGTCCGGTAAACAAAGCCAATCAGCCTTGTCTTTTGTAGACAAGGTCAATCAGTTAATCGTTTATTAGCTACTGAATTAAGTTGCACGTGTTAATGTTGACATATTATCACAAGGAAACAGCGCCCAGTTTCCAAAGATACAAAATTACTTTCAATGTCCATTTGTTTTTTTCGTACGTTTGCCACCGTGATGAAACAACTGGCCGGTCGTCCATTGGGAGCTTGCGCATTGGCTACTGGATCTCTACCACCATGGTGAACGTGTTACGTCACAGCTCGAGAGCACGGATGTGTGTGTGTGTGTGTGTGTGAGAGAGAGAGAGGCATAGAGGACAGTGTGTGTGTATGTGTGGGCTGAGAGAGGGTGAGAATGGAAGTGTGATCGAAAAAGGTAGAAGTCAAGGAAACAGACAGGAAGAGAGAGAAAGTGTCACGCCTTTGCTCTCAGTGCGCGAATCACACATCCTAAACATTTTCGCGCAAACTTGCAGAGAGTTGTCCTTACCGGCGCGCGGACCGCGCTCGAGGTGAGAACGAGCGAGAGAGAAAGGAATATTTATGTATATGTCCTGGATGGCGGAGTCCCGCTTCTCTCGCGCTGGCGGGCCGGGAATCACGCGCCATTGAAGAGGGGGGAGCGGTGGGTGGGGGTGATAGTGTGCATGCGCTTTGGCTTCACTGCGTGCACACTCGGGTCGGTCGATGTGAGCACAGTGGCGTGGCTCTCGGCCTCCATTTGCCAGTTTCTGTTTATGTTCGAGGGATTCTCCGAGGTCCTTTTAACGGCGACGGCGACGTGCAACAGTTGGAGCTTCGCCGCTGAACGTTACTGTTGCGTAGCCGCGGTCGGCCACGAGGTACCGAAGCGACGCTGAAAGGTGAGGCTTTAGTGAAACCTGCAACTTTTCCAACTTGGTGAGTGGTGGAGCGGGCGGCCTTCCTTCTCCGCGGTGTGTGAGGAAGAAAAAACTGCTGGTTTAACAACTTAAATTCTTAACGTAGCTTCTTATTTCAGGGAGGGAAATAGTTATACGGGAGTGACGCTGGGAGTTTATATTGTAAACATGGAGGTGATAAGCCATTTTAGCCTCTCGTTGTGGTGTTTAACACCTTTAGACTTGAAGCATCCGTGTGCCGGTGTGACAATGTGATTAGGAAATTAGAGGAGGGGGGTTAGGACAACAACAAAAAGGGGTTAGATTTTTAATTTCTGTTGTGCCGTTGACCAAGGTCCGAAACGGTGTTAGTGTTTCGTCCGTGTTTAAAACACAGGCCTGTTTTTGTTTTTTGTTTTCTCGGCCATGCCCTGAGCTCGAAGCCCATTGGTCAGTCATACCAAAGTGGTCTCCAGCAAGGCAAAGTCCACTCTTCTCTACAGGGCCACGAGAAATTGCTGAAATGATCTGAGAGCGCCTTTTGCTTCTTTGTATTTGTAGTATTGGGCTCGTGTGGTGTTGATGGTGGCTTCAGGAGTGCTTGCCTAGGAGCATTTAACGTATAGTTTAAAATAATCGTATTAGTCTGTTGAACATTTAGAAATATACGAGCTTTACTTCCGTTTTAGAGACAGAGCTGGTCCTTCAAACGTAGTTTTACATTTTCAGCTTAAATAAATAAATAAAATACCCAGAGACCATCAGAGGACCACACGTAGCCCAAGGTTGTAAATAAAAGTTTTTTTTCTACCCCCTATTAAGTTAATTTATTTTTCAGGGAATTTGGGGACAGGATGTGCCTTTCTGAAAAACAAAACAAAAAATCTCTTGATCTGTGATTTTGTTATTTTTACAGTTTGGTCCTGACGAACACAAAGGGAGGTTTTTATAATTCTTGCAGATCAGATGTCTTGAAATTTGGTCTGGTTTGATTACAAAACATTCAAACAGCCAGCAGTCAAGGAAACCACTGGCTGGGGATCCTTTAATTTTGACACGATGTCAAGTCCTTACACTTAAGATGAGCTACATTCATCTCGAGTTTTCATTTAATGTCACAGTACTTCTGTCAGCGTCTTGAATATGCCTGTGTCTTTAAGCAGCCCAGTATATGCTGGACTTGTCATTTGTATTGCTTACTGTTGCAACACCATATAGCGATTAGCCAATTCTCAGTAGCGCTGCACAGAGATCCGCTGGGGTGAACATGAGTATATTTTGTTGTTGTTGTTATTAGTGTTTACTTCACCGTTTTATGTATGGCAAACAAACACATCTGTACAATAATAAAGTAGCTGAACAGTTTACAAGTCCTTTCTCTCTTCATCAGGCCATCTTTGAACATTTTTTGGGGACAAAATTGATTCGACACACTAGATAAACATCGACAACTGTCTGATTTTTTTTTGGATGTATTGGTCAGATATCACTCAACAAGAGCAAAAACCATTGCTCTTAAGATGCATCGGTGCGTCCCTGTTTAGGTAAACACCGTCTCTGAGTTGCTCGGCATGTTTTGGTTGTAATTGTTTCTGAATGCAAAGTCTTTACATTTCTGTGTGTAGCTTTCCAGGCTCCTTTTTCCTTTCTGCCACTGTTTGTTCTGCTTGGATGAGTTCTAATCGCATCCTCTCTGATCATTGTTTATATTATATTTGTTCTTCATTTTGTTTTTCTGTCTTTTAAATTAAATTCTGCTGGTTAAATTGTATCAGTGTACTGCATGTTGTACCCCTAAATGCTGTTATAAGCGTACAAATAACGCTGTCTTTTTTTGTTTGTTTGTTTGTTTGTGTCTCAGCTGTCTCGTGCAGTGTGATGATTAGAGCCAGCGGTGATGTCCTCCTTAGACTCTGAGCTCCCACCCATGGAGGAAAAGCAGGCAGTGGAAGGTGAGAACGGCACCTTGCCTAATGCGCTCTTGTCCGTTCCTCCTGCTTCCATCGCTTCTTCAACTCCTCCATTCCCAACCTTGACAAGACCTAATTTCACTAGTGAGCCAGTGATTGAGAGCAAGGCTGTCTCCATGGCGAGTAATGATTGCAACCCTGCTGTTTCTTCACCTGCTGAAGCTAGCCCTGCTAAATCTGCAGTAACATCAGCTTCTACCTTAGAAGGAGCTGTTGAAAAAAGCCCAGAAGCCTTGCATATAACATCGGCGTCAGACTCCCTAACGTGCACGAGGACGAGCATTGTCAATTTGCCTGAATCAACACCATGGTCATCTGCATTACCCGCGACCACATTTGGCAACACAGACATGGAAAAAGACTTTCCTGCGGTGCTGACCTTCAAAGGTGTCAGCGTTGTTTTGGAAAACAACAACGTGTGGAAGCAGTTCTACAAGTGTGGGACCGAGATGATCCTCACTAAGCAGGGCAGACGCATGTTCCCGTACTGCCGATACCGCCTGACTGGCCTAGATCCTAATCAACAGTACAGTCTGGTCCTGTCCATAGTCCCATCAGGTCAGTACAAGTACCGCTGGAGTGCATCCAGATGGGAAGTCACTGGGCGAGCGGAGCATCAAAACCAAGGTCTAATCCGAGCGTTTTCACACCATTACTCACCTTGTCGAGGCTCAGATTGGATGAACAGCTTGGTGTCCTTCTACAAGCTCAAACTGACCAATAACTCCCAAGACCAGGACGGTCATATAATCCTACACTCCATGCATCGCTACATTCCTCGGCTTCACATAATTCCTGTTCTAGATGGAGGCATGCCCACAGCTGACAAGCCTGTAGTTATGGGACACGAAAGCATGACCTTTACTTTTCCACAAACTGAATTTATGGCTGTGACGACGTATCAGAACTTTCGGATTACCCAGCTAAAAATTAATCATAACCCGTTTGCAAAGGGCTTTAGGGAGGACGGGAACAACCCCCGTCTGAACAGAATCGCCAGAGAGGCTCAAGCTGTTGTGAAGACGGAATACCAGCCAATGGTTATCGAACCCACTGAAACGAGTGAAAACCAGCAGGAGGTACTGGATCTGAGGTGTGTTTTGTGTTATTTCTTCCATTGTTTTAATATTGACAAATTGCTG